>BQNB010203408.1:0-10764 GCA_026074375.1 Tanacetum coccineum | reverse complement strand
CTAATATAAAAGGATTGAAACCGTACTTTCCACTAAGGGTGTTAATCGAGTCGGTTTGGTTGGGTTGAGTTAATTCAAGTCGGGTCGAAGTCGAGTCAATACTAAAAATAACATACCCGAACTCGACATTATATGAACTGAGGTTAGTCGGATTCAAGTCATTTAAGTCGGGTCAACTCGAGGTTAGGTTAATTCGAATATGAGAAATATTCATAAAATTGCCAGTTCATTATAATATAGCTTGATAATTTATATAGGAAATTTAAAAAGACAAAAAACCTCATTCGAGTTAAACGGGTTAACCCTACCCAATGAATCGTTACACTCTATCCAAACCAACTACCACCAACCAACCACCACTTAAACCACCGTTAAAACTTTCCGACCACCACAAAATGCTCCTATCACTCACACCACACTGTTGATGATTTTGCGTCACCAATATGATTTAAGTGTAATGGATTGACTTAGTTGACCAATGTATAATCGTGATAAATGTTCAACAAGTCGGGGTTGTGTGGAGTGCACACTTGTATGACGTTATTATAATTATCATTCGGGGGCGAAGCCCCGAATCACGGGGGTCCGGGGGCAGCACCCCTGGTAGCAAGGTCCAAGGGGCAGCAGCCCCTGACAGGGTCCAAGGGGCAGAGCCCCTGGCTGGGGTATTTGGTGTAAAGTGCTATGTTAAAAACGCATTTAAAAATAAAATTCCCGGTATTATGAACTTGATTTTTGCCCCTTAATTTAACTAATTCGGTAGTTAAATAACTGTTATGACAGTTACAACCGATATTCAGTTTTGTTGGTCACATATATTATCAATCTCATCTCTGGTTCGTTTTTTTATAACAACAAAAAACATATTCTCGATTCTTAATCTGGGTTTTATCTGATTTGAGATTTCGATAGAACCATCAAAATACTTCAATCTGAAAGTGTTTACACGACTCTTAGATTTCTGTGATCATAATTTTATAACAAAACATACCCTTACTCTTTTCAAGTTAGAAACTGAATACTATCTTTTGAGTAAAATATGATATCATTTGTGCTAGAAACAAAAGTTGGATTACACGACTTCTTCAATTTACATATCGATTCATTGTCAACTTAGTTGGTAATCCTTTCGTAAATTTACCATCTTTACAGTTTTGACTTTTGAGTCTTATTATTAAGTAAGTTCAATTAAGTGGTTCAAACTGGAAGTGACCTCTGTTTATACACGAGCTTTGAAAAAGAACCGACGTGTCATGTTTCTAATGCTAAGGTGCTCGTTTGCTTTAGTTATAATTGTTGCGGTTTAATAAGAAACAAACAACTAACGCAACTGTTAATTCGCGCTCTACCAAAACCATTTAGCAGCTGATTTTAGAACCAAAAATGAGCCGTCCTACTCTTGCTCAAGTATAGTGTGACTAGTGTACCACCATCATGATTCATGACACATCTTCACCGCATAAAATACCAGTAGATTATGCAAGATAAAAAATGACTGATAATTTGGAACATTCACTTTTTGATCTTACATTATGTAAACAAACTGAGGAGCTTAGCAATTTTCTAAGTAAGAAGCAATTTCTTATCATTTAATTCGTGTTAGGCTAAAACTAGATAACTTCCACAGACCACCATGCACCCTTATGGTCTGTAATTCAGAACACTGGATTCAATTTTACGAAATGTATTCCACTAAGATTTACATAAATAGACTAGCAATTTCGCATAGCGCGTTCATTATGTTTGCCAATTACATCTAGTGTCATAAATACTCCTAAACAGATTCCAGATAGGGAAATTTTCCCGTGCAGAATTGCACATTCATAACTTCCCACAGATGGTAAGATAAGAAAATTTTGACCACCATATTTATCTGCTAAGTTGTACCGCGTTTGAAAGTGTCGGTATCAGATATTATGAGCATTCAATATGGTCTTTACAATTGGCACTATAAAAAGTGAAGCGATCAAACACAAAATTTTCATGAGGCAAACCATTTATCTTTACCAATGGAAAAGGTTCACAATTCATCGCTCTTGCTTCTTATCGTTTTCATATCTTTCTTGAATCTCACAACCTTCAGTGTCAGCCGAATAACAAAGTCAGTGAATCAGAATGCTAAAAGTGACGATAAGGGTCAAAAAAGGATGCCCGTTGTTGACTACACACAAATAGAATACCCTCCTGATCCATACGGTTCTTTGGCGTCCATGTACTTTCCAGCTTTTGCAGAGGAAAGACATGAACATGGTCAAAAAAGCGTTGATGGTTTAAAAGATGGTCTAGCCAGTGGTGGGTATGGAGGCTATGGAGGCTCTCCATATGGCTATGGCTATGATTACCCATTTCCAGGGGGGATACTTGGCTTCCCTCAAGGCATATTTGGGTTTCCACGAGGCATCTTTAGTTTCCCTCCAGGTATTTTTGGCTTTCCTGGCGCTCTTGGTCGCTTTGGTGGATACCCTGGCGGTTATGGTGGAGGTCCAGGTGGTGGTTATGGTGGAGGTCCAGGTGGTGGTTATGGGGGAGGTCATGCTGGTGGTCCAGGTGGTTATGACGGCGGCAAGGGCCCTGGTTATGGAGTTAGAGCTGAGGCGAAGAGCAAGAAAGTCAATTCCCATGATTGATTTTTTTTCTCTATTAGTAGATTTTACTCAAGTTATTCTAGGTTTATATGAATAATATCAGCTCCTAATTTTATTAATTAGTGAAGGTTATGTTTAAACTATTGTGTTATGAAAGATTTCTAATATGGTTTGTGAAATTGGTACGCTTCTTGTGTTTTCATATCAATAAAGTATCCGCACTACTATAGCGTCTTGAACTTGCATGTGCAATGATATATGTTGTAACAAATATCGACAATCATCTGCTAAAATTGTATCGATTTGCAATCCTATCTATCCACACATGGACATCAGGACATGCATCTGCATGGTACAACATTTTCATTATGCTTTATCCATCTAAATATTCCAACTCAAAGAATGCAATACAAAATATCAATATAGTACATTGCTTTCTAGTTTATAACATTATGTCCCAAATATATTAGTGCATAACAGCAGATAATAGGCATTATTCGAGTTTGAACATCCAGAAAATCTCAAGAAAGCCGCATCTAAGAACATACAGGGAAAGAAACTAGACCTTGTACACAAACATAAAGTTTATAATGGTGAAAATGTAGTTATCCCTTTGCTGGCTTCATTCTCCATACAGTGCGACACCTGCTGATTTCAAGGCGATTGTCAGCTGATCGTAGCAAATGTATAAATCGGGTTAAATCTTCACCATCTTTTTTAGTCGCAGAAGAACTATTGCTATTTGTAAGATCATCAAGTGGATCACGGCTTGTGAGTGAATCAACTATGTCCCCTTGCTTGCATTCGTGTTTAAAGTCTAGTGTAATAGCTTGAAGTTCATGAGTGTCGATAATTTCTTGTGGGATACTCTGTCAAAAACAAATATCTTGTAGACTAGTAAGAAATAGAAATATATGTTGATGGTGTCGAAACTATTACTAACCTCAAGAACCCATCCAACGTAGGTAACATTGTTAACATGATTATTCAAATCTAGATCGGATCTCCTTGGCTACATGTACAAAGGACTGTCAATAAATAAAAGTAAAAATAATGTTACAAAAATGAACACTGTGTGGTAAAATTTGTGGTCTTACCGAAAGTCCTAGCCTTGAATATTCAGCTGGATCCTCGAGTTTTGCTATTCTCCGCACGCTCTCTTCAGGAAATGCTAATCTGTTAGCCACAACGCAAGCTCGTGAGGACATAGTTCCTTGTAAATGTGGGAAGAAAAACTAAAGATTAGCAAAATGAAGTCTACTTCAATGTTCTTGGACTAGAAGCTAAATATTCCTTTAGGACATCATCACTGACTCTTTGCAATCTTCTAGTATTCTCATTCATCATCACACATTTGCTGCATGTTCAATGCGGAATAGTTAATTCACAATTCAAGTTTTTTTTTAATGACTTTTGGCTTTCTAATAGTAATTCTATTTAGAGTTGATAATATATACTTTTTTACAAATAGTGTACATTTTGTTACGATTTTTTTTTTCTTTTTCTTTTCTTTATGCGAACTTTAATCTTGCTGTATTTCTCTATATATGTTACACTAAGTTAATGGGAAAATGCTTTTAGCGATTTTGGGTGATTTGCAAAAATGAGACGTTACTACAGATGTATATATAAAAGAAATAGACTTCACTGAAAGAGTTGCTCATATAAATCAGTAAACACCTTGTAGCCCTTCCTATAACTTCACAATTCGCGCAGTCTTTAATAATCCAGTTGCGTCTAACCCCAATGTTTCCTTCCCCTTGAATCCACGACTCGATCTCAATCACGTCACTCCTGAAAAACGAAACATTTTAAAATATTCATATGTTTCCTCTAATGAAAGTCATAATACAAATTTTTGCTTTAAATTTTACCAAGCAGGGTACTTGTGCACTTCAATATGAATACGTGCATAAACCAGTATGAGATGCAGTTTCCTCATAGTGATTGTAGTGGCATACCGATCGGTAGAGAACCTGTCACCCTTAGCATGATTACCTCCAACATCCTATATATATTACAAACTAATTTTTAATCTGGCATACGTAACTAGAGTACAATTCTTGTAAAATATTCTCTTAAAGTGTAAATGTTAGACACCATAAAAAAATGCCACATATACGAAGCCTTTTAACGGTAAAACAGGCACATCCTTGAATTGAAATTGTTGAGTTTGAATGCATCTTCTTCCGTTTTTAAGGAACCTTTTCTAATTTATCATTTGAAAGTTTTTATTTACTTATTTAATCATGATGCATGTCAATTAACTGATCCTGCAACTTAATTTTGCATTCATCTTTGGGAAAGATTTTGCATTAAGTGTTTGCATCTATTGCTTCTATTCATCAATTCAATTTCATGTTTGCATCATATTGTTTCTATGTATCAAGTTGATCATCGTGTTAAGATTAATCTATTTCTGGAACATAAAACTTGAGGGACTAATTCTGTCTTTTTTGTATTTCAATTATAGCTGATATTAAAGTTATGTCTCAAAGTGGCTAGATAAGGAAGCTTGGAGAACTAGAGTTGCCAAGTTCCAAATCCTAGCTGCCTATATAAAGAAGGCTCAAGGTTATGACTTGGTCATAACCCTAGATATGCTTCTCTCTCTTTGTTTCCAATTGTTTTGTAATAGAACAATCACTAATTAGGTGATTGAATCACACCTGATTAGCAGTGGTGGTTTGTTTCCGGTTCTTGATTAAGATCAAGCTTTGTGACATCATGTTTGAGAGTTGTTTAGTTCTTGAATTGAGATTCAAGAACATAGATATTGTTTTCTATAAATTTATTTATGGTATCAGAGCAAGGTCTTCCTCTTGCTCTGGATTTTCAAAATTAGGGTTTCAAAGTTTTTTGGTCAATTAACGATTGTTAATTGATAGATCCGTTTTTAATTTGTCATAGTTGAAAGTTTTTTGAAAAACACCCAATTTTTGAAAAAATTAAAGTTTGGGAAATTTGGGGCTTTTGGTTCTTAAAGGCTTCTTATAATCAATTAACTATTGTTAGTTGATTCGTTGGTGTTCATAGGGGTTAGTGGTAAGTATAACCACCGTGTTTTCAAGTCTTGAGAATCGATAAATTACTATTTTATTTTTAGTGTCGTAGTGTTTGTTTTTTTTCTTTTTTTTTTACTTGTAATTTCCATGTATTAAGAAAAATGCGTAAGCTAAAAACTTTGTGTTCAATGTAAACGGGCACCAAACAATTAAGCGTTTACTTCAATCAAGTATTAACTAAGGCTATTCTTGAGAATAATTATGGTCTTTGTTTCTTATCATTTTATCAGTTTCGTAAAAGTGTTTACGTTTCGCGTAAATTGCCGTTTAGAATATACCCGGAAACCACAAACCTTTTCTACGCTTCATACAAATACCCACCTTTTAACAATACATAACAAAATTAATAAAAACATCCTAATACAGGCTAAACAACAACATGGAGACAAGAAGCACACAAAATACACCAACTTGGTCTTGTACATCACCCTTGCAATTAAAACCTAGCCTAAATGTCTCACCTTGACCATAAGGACCCTTAAGACCCTCCTTATGTCTCCATGACCACTATTGCATCTTTATTGACTAGTCTTACCATATATAAGCTAGTATGAAGAGAAATAAACACATACATATGCAAAACACTTAGTGAAAAAGATCAAAATCCCTCCCCTTTTGCTCTTTATAAGCCACGGCTCAAACACCCCTTATATAATAATCCATACAAATTTTTCTTCAACCTATACAAGCCATTACACATCCTTCCTAAGATATACTAAGGTGTTTGCAAGCCTTGATTAACCATTTACAAGTATTTATCAAGAAAAGGAAGCTAGGGTTTATATTTGGAAAACTAGGGTTTTCTTGGTTATAAGCTTGAGTTTAAAGTCTAAACAAGGGTTTAGCACTTATAACTCATCATCATATATCATCTCACTAAGGTTATCTAAAGCCTTTAACTTTTCATTTTCATGGTTATATGTATATATGATGTTATGTAGTGAAATCACCATTTAGGATTTTTAACATGTAAAAAGGGGTTTTTACTTGTTGTCATTATTTTGTACACTTTTCCATAAGATATGTTATTGATAGCATCATGTTAAAATGGACACATAAGTATTTTACACTCTTGGTTAAGCATAAAAAGTGTATGTACAAAATTAGGGTTTTAAAGGCTTTTTAATATGTTACAAGTAAAAGTATGGCAAATCGCATTTTAATCTTGTTTATGGACTTTTGGTTATGTTATATGAACACTAAAATAAGGTTAGATTGGAAGAATAACTTTTGTACACCCATGGTTTATGTGTAAAAATGGTTATGTATAAAATAGTGATTAAAGGTTACTTATGAAATTTATGGTTTAAAAGTATTATTATGGACTTGGTAATTTGGACATATGAGGACAATGATGGACTAATGGACTTTAATATATGTATGACATATAACATATATGGTATATAAGACTTGTGGTAGATTACAAAGTTAAAAGTATAAAAACAAAGGTTAAATATAGACTTAATAAAGTCATTCAATGTTTCTGTCCAAAATTCGAATATAAACATATCTACTTTATGTTTTTATAAAATACTACATCTCAAGACGAATCCGGGCATGTAAGAAACTTGAAAAACGGATAAATAACGAAAAAGTTACGGTAAAAACAAGTTATACGATAAATAAACGGATTTATAAAAGAATTTTTATAAAACAATTTATAAAAATTATATAAAACAGCAAGTTTAGTATTTTTAACAGATTACACATATTTTTAGGATTCCAAAATGATAAGAAACGAAAATTTTCAATTAATAACGAATGAGTTATGAATTTCGCGAGTTTACGACAATTAATACTTTTATAAAACTATTTTTATAAAAGTTACTATTCATGACAGAAACTTTTATTTTTGTAAACCTCATAAATCAATAGAACTTTCAATTACGAGAACGTGCTCGAAGGAATCGCTAAAAACGGAGCTATAACGAAGAAAATACGACGTATACGAGTTTTACGACAACAAAAACGATATAAGTGAACTTATGATCTGGTGTGAACAGTAAAAGTTACTGTTCACCAGTAGGTCCAAAATTTGAAAATGTCAAATTTTGATAACTCGACTTAATACGAAAACGTGAGCGCAAGAAACACCTCAAACGGACTTGAAACGCGAAAGTTACGCCAGTTTTACTAAAACAGTAATTATAAACGTTTTAACTTATTAAACACAATTTTACCAAAACAATTAGATGGTGATCTAGCTATGTAGAATTGTATATGGTAGATGTTAATTACCATGCTTAGCACTTATACGACCTTAATTTAAATAGGTTGCATCTAACGATTTGCGTGACGCATTATCTGTGATATTTGGATTATCAGTAACTCAAGGTGAGTTCATAGCCCCACATTTTTACGATTTCAATGATTTATAACTTTGGGGTGGAAACATGCTTTGTTTTATAAATTGGACGCAAGTGTATATTTTATATTGATTACGTGTTTGCCTAAGTAGCGATAACCCAAGTTGAGCCCATTATCATGAACTGTCAATTGCATAGATGTAGTTGTGAATTACATTATGTGAGCGCGAATGTTATGAATAGATCTATTTGGGATTGACCTCCCCGTTCGGGTGATTAGCTATCACCGGGAACGAACGTTATAGCATGTCGGATTTGGGATGTTTAGGGTTGAACATCTGATCGGGCAGAATAGCAATATTTATTATTGCGAATATAATTGTCGAGCTTCAGTGTCATGAGCTTAGGAAAACGTAATAAGGTCAAGGCCGAACATCAAAGACCATCAGGATTGTTGGTTGATATGTGTGAAAACACATATCTATTTTATATCAAAATAGACCCTAAAAAGACCAAAACTGTGCATAAAAGGCTTGTATATTGCTTGTTTTGTCTTTCTTATTATGTAGGTACAGATAAAGCAAAAATCACAAGAAAATGGTTAATACCGGGCAAAAACGAACACGGGGACGGAAGAGCACACAAAGAGCCAAAAGTTTTCTACAAAAAGGTCAAAAAGTCAGCAGTGGTCAACCCTCAGTCAACCCTTAGTCAAAGTTACAACAAGACAAAAATCCCAAAGTTTACAAACAGTCCTTCATAAATTACAAAATTACAAAATTACAAAAGAAGTCCCCAAAACCCTAACACCCGTTATCTTTTAATACATATAAGATAACGGGCGTTATCTTCTTTATAACAAAACACAAAATCAAAACCAACTATGAAGCCCGAGCCCATTTCTTTATAACCAATACCCGAACCAAACCCAAGTCAAGACCCGGGTCAAACACAAATTAAACGCACCCTTTATAAGTTAAAAAAGGGCGGGAGATACAGTTTTTACTTTTCATCTCCTTCCCCAATTAACCAAAGGGTTAAAACCATGAGGCAAATAACAATTGGGGGCCAAAAAGGACAATTCAAGTACAAAGGAATGAGATGGCAGGTTAAAATTGTCACCAAACAATGCCATTGGTCAAGCCCTAATGAAGAGGACATGTGGACTGACAAGTAGCACAAGGGAATGTTGGGATTTGCACTTGAGGTACTCACACAAGAAGCACAGAGGCTTCTGACATACGGATGCCACGCTGGTAATCCGTGTGTCCCAAATCTAATCCAACGGTTAAAAAATAAACACTCAATGATTAGAGGAATGGAAGGCTATGATCAAGAGGAGCGTCTAACTGAAAAGGGGACAAGAAGCTTCAGCTGGACACTATATATACCCACACTCTCACACACTCAAAGGGAGTGACTAGTTCTAGCCTTTAGGGAGCTTAGTAGTTTTTAGCATAGTAGAAATTAGCTTATGTAATTTTTCATTTCCATTTCCATTTCCAATTGTACTCTTAAATTTCACTTAATGTAATCAAATTTTAGTTAATGAAAAGCTTACCTAATCTCTTTTAAGTGTTTACTCTCAAATTTACTCTCTTACTGTCAATAAGCTCTCAATAAGCTCTAATGTTAAGCTACTGTTTCATAAGCTGACTTAAGCTTATTCTAGCTCTCACATGTCTATAAGCTTGTGATTGAGCTTAATTCAGTCTTTAATTCACTTAAACCTTAAAATCAGCTTAATTACCTTGGATTATTAGATTTAGAAGCTTATGGAAGGGAAGCTAGCCATGGATGAGCTTCCAAGAACTTTACTAGCTTATCCATAAGGATAAGCTAGAGCTGTTGATGATAATTTGAGCTTAATATAGCCTTTGTTTAGCTAAGGCACTTGTAAGTCTTCTTAACTTTTCTGTCTTTAGTTTTCTTAGTATAGTTTTGCTTAAATTTGCTTATTAATAGCTTACATGCTTATTTATTTGCTTATTTGAGTTTAAATCTGTTTCTAATTGCTTATTAATGATGAATGTCTATTTGTCTTTAGTTTCCTTAATATAGAATTTAGATTTACTCATTTTGTCCTATAAATCATAAAAACTAAAAAAATATTTAGCATAGTTTGTAGGACTTTAATTCTAGCTTTTCTAGTTGTTGAAATAAGCTCACTAGGTTAGTTATAAGCTACTAGCTATCTGGTATTAACGTTTCATTAACTAGATTTTAGAATCATAAGCTAAATTAAAATCTGTCTTAATATAAAGGGGTGTTTGGATTAATGAAGTTTGACCTCTTAAAGTCAAACTAAATTGTGCAATTTATTTTGGTTAGTTTGATTTTCAAATTTGATTAGGTTTTGAGTAGGTTTGTAGGATTAGTTTAAGCTTAATATCATTTTGAGGCTTAATCTTTTTGTTCCTGCACCAGGGGAGGTTTTCAATTCCTATCTAGTAAGAAAATTTAAAACTAGCCTTTCTAGGCTTGGTAATTGCTTGTTAAGGGTTTAGACACACTCATTGAGTGTGTCTAGTGTAGATTTAACCAACTTTGTTACCTGCAAATTAGTTTTGTCCATTTGGTCAAGTGCATCAGCAGTAGTAACTGCAGTTACTACTGCTTACCTTTTCATTAGCATTTAAGCTAGCTCAAATAAGCTTTAGGTTTTAAAATTGAGTAGGTTCATAGTTTAGATATAGGACTAGATAGTTTTAAAAGAAAAATTTCAATTTCTAGCTTAATTACTAAGATACATTAGCTGTTTAAGTTTTCAAAAATCCTTAAAAACAAAAACCAAAAACAGAAGTAACT
>BQNB010203404.1:0-10765 GCA_026074375.1 Tanacetum coccineum | reverse complement strand
TGTGTCGTTCTTATATATATCTTGTGCTGTTGATCTTGAATTAACATGCCCCGGATCCTTATTCCGCTGCGACCCATTTTGGGGGTGTTACATGTAGACTCTCATATACTCTCTTTCTATTTTTAAACTCACAAAATATCTCTCAATTCTTTTTCTCACCAAACACTCATTTCTGTTTTTCACACACAACTCTCTTTCTGTTTTTGAACTCACCAAATCTCTCTATTCTTTTTCCTTACAAAATAGACAATTTAGGTACAATTTGCCATCAATTCCATAAGTTCTAAACTGTCCTCCCCACTTCCAGGTGTGTAACTTCTTGAGAGAGGTGGATCATTGGACTGTTTTATAGTTTTTGGTAAACTATCAACCATTAACGGATTTGAGAAGTCTTTACCAAAACCGTTTGCTTTGGACTAGCCAGTTCTTAAAGTCTGTTAGACATGGTGAACTGATGACCATTTGTTGTGTTGTTCACAACCAACATAGTCCTCCCTTCAGTCACACCAATCGATATGTATACAACATTACTAACTGAACCTAGCAGTATTAATTTTTGTACTAGCAGTACAAAGTTATAACTCACAGTATCAACTAAGCTCAAAAGTATTAACCAAGTATTCATCATATTTACCCCTCTAGTGTACATATAACCTCCCCTCAAATATAGCTACAGATTTAACATCCCAATGCTAACCACCAAAAAGTTAAATCTTGTGACATCAAATCCTTTGTGATAAGGTCTCAACATTAAAACACGTGTGTTGAATCTGATAACCTTTTAAATCATCTTTTCTCATAGCAATCTCTAATAAAATGAATTGAATCGCGATATGCTTAGGTCCTGAGAGTGAGCATACTAGATTCACAATTAACACTTAATAGTGCTCTCATTATCAATATAGATTTTGGTGTTCATGAAATTAAAACCATAATCCATCATCTGATTTTGTATCCATAGTACTTGCCCACAACAGTGAGCAGCTGCAACATATTCTGCCTCAGTAGTAGAATTTGCCACAATAGTCTGCTTCTTGCATTGCCAAGATATCAATCTTCTACCAAGAAATTGAAGCAAACCTGTGGTGATTTTCTTTCAAGGCTGGGCTCCTATCATATCACTGTCTGAAAAAGCTTCTTAGTTCAAAAGGTGAACCCTTGGGATACTATAAACCTAATTTGGGTTGATGTTTGAGGTACCTAAAAATCCTTTTTACTGCATTTAAGTGTGAGGCTTTTGGAGTGACTTGAAATCTAGCACAGGCACACACAGCAAACATGATGTCTGGCCTGGATGCAGTCAAATACATCAGGGAACCAATCATAGATCTGTAGACATGTACATCTACATCTTCACCATCTTCATCCTTGACCAATGGCTTATTAGACTCAATAGGAGTAGTAGCTGTTTTGATGGACCAAAAATCAAACTTCTTAAGGATGTCAGCTACATACTTATCCTGACTAATAAAGATTCCATCAGGTTGTTAGCTTCGACTTTGAAGTCCAAAAGAAGAGAGTTTTACCACATGGAGCTCATTTGGGAATCTTTTGTTGCATACAGTCTTCAAACTCTGTACACACATAGACTTCTTTTATAACAAAAAATAATTTCATCCACATTACATTCTTGGACAACATAATGTCACTCTTTTCTTTCTTGATAAACAATGTTTGTCCTATGTTAACCTCTCCTGAAACCATTTTTCTATCAGAAAATAAGAAAGTGTCTCATACCAAGACTCTAGGTCTTGATGAAGATCAAAAGAGCTTAAAATCACCTATATAGACTTAGTATTTGTTATGAGCAGGATCAACAAATCCTGGAGTTTATGACATGAGCACCGCACCACGTTAATAGTGCCATAGAGAAATTCACTTTTAACATCCATTTGGTAGACAGTAAATCCCATGTATGATGCAAAGGCTAAAAATAACCGATTGCCTCTACCTGGAAACAGGTTCACAAAACCCTCATCATAATCTATTCCTTTCCTCCTACTAAACCATATGTGCTACAAGCCTATCTTTGTTTTTCACAACACTACTTCTCTCATCCTTTTATTCTGTAAAGACCCACTTTGTGCGTGCCAAATGCCTTTTTCCAAATGGCCAAATCAACAAGTATCCAAACTTCTGTAATTTGAACTGCAAAATTCCTCTTTACATTGGCTTCAACCCAGCTATTCATTTGTTAAGGTCTTGTGAATGTTTTTTGGGGTACTTCTTGGAGAGAAACATGCTAACAAAGTTTTTGATGATCTTTGTGATTAGTGTAATTCTTTTGGATATGTAGCTGCACTCAATGCTATGTGCTGAAGAAGCCTTTTGAATCTTCCCTTCTTGTTTGAAACTGCTGACCTTAGGATCTCTTAAATGTGATCTTTATGGATGAATTCTTATTAATACTGAGTTGTGAATAGGACAGACATTTATGATGTCAACCATATTGTTATGAAATCAGCCACTACAAACCACATTCTCAACATCATAGGCTCCATTAATAAGCCATCACTTGAAAATCGCATCAGAATCACATTCTAAATCAGGCATATTGGATCAATTGATAAATCAGCATTAGTGAGATTAGTATGCTCAATAGTATTTTTCCTCCAAGAAAACAAATGATTGATTCACAGCATTTTGTACCTGTAATAGTAACTAGCATCACTAACATAGGTGTGGTAGCAGTACTAACAGACGTCCTAACTCAGTACGAAGTTTGTTAATACTAGGTAGTTTGAGTTGCCCTCTTTTGAGATATATTCCTTCCTTCTTCTTCAAAAGCTTGTCTTGTGGCATCATCTAGAGCTTTAGCAACCACTTCTTGAGAAATCATCTTCTCAAGTTCATCATTCAAGACTTGTTCATCTTCTGTTATCTGATGTTGTCCTTCCTTATTAGCAACATCTTCTGAATCATGTACATCATTGTCTTTAGGAGAATTTTCAGAAGGTTTTTCATGTGCAGTTGGTGCAACATCTTCTACTGGAATCCTTGTCCTATAAGGTTGTAGTGAATCAGTATGTATTCCTTTAAGAGTATGTACTTTATCTTTTCCTGATGAACCTGCAACAAATAATCATTTTGACCTGCATCCATATTAACCTGATTTTCTACACTAACAGGAATATAGTTCATTGAATTGGTGAGAAAATCAAGATCAAACATCCAATTAGGACCAGTTCCTGCCACATTTGGTTGATCTTCAAGAAAATCAATGTGCAGATTCTCTTCTACCCTTTTGGTCCTTTTGTTGTATACTCTAAAGGCTTTACTACTGGTAGAGTATCCAAGTCAAATAACTCATCAGATTTCCCATCAAATTTTCCCAAGGAATCTAAGGTGTTTAAAATGGTCAAGGGGCACCCAAAAGGTCTCATAAAACTAATACTAGGTGAGTTACCTATTAATAGTTCATAAGGTGTCTTATTTTGAGGTTTGGTCACTAATACCCTATTTAGTACATAGCAGGCAGTATTTACTGCCTCTGCCCAAAATGGGATAGGTAAAAGTGAGTCTGCTAACATAGTTCTAGCTGCCTCAATTAGGGTCCTGTTTTTCCTTTCTGCAACACCATTCTGCTGTGGAGTTCTAGCCACACTAAACTCCCTTTTTATTCCTTTCTTAGCACAGAATTCATTCATAGCATGGTTCTTAAACTCTGTCCCATTATCACATCTAATGATTTTAACATTATGATTCAATTGGTTTTCTAAGCCTATGATAAATTTACAAAGGATTTTAGATGTTTCATCCTTGGTAGCTAAGAAAAATACCCAACTAAATCTGCTGAAATCATCAGTCACAACCAAAATACTCTTTTCTGTTTAATACTTTCTACATAGTCAGGTCCAAATAAGTCCATATGAAGTAATTCTAGGGCTTTCTGATGATTCTTTCTAACTTGGCCTTACAGGAGGCCTTATGTTGCTTACCCTTCTTGCAGGCAACACAAGTGTGGTATTCCACACAAACTTATAAAGGTAAACACAACATAGGTGACCTTTAACAATTGTTATATTTGAATTCAAGCATTACCTAATCACCTGTGCCATAATTTAGACTCAGCTGTTGTTGCATAAGCATATATACATGTATTACCTCCAGAGGAACAATGTTCTTAAGTCCAGCTATACACATCATCCTTTCTAGGAGCTCTAAGTACAACTTAACTTTCATCAAGAAGCTTAAAGGTAGGAGAACAGGATAAGGCTTCAGTCCAGTAAAAAAGGACACTATTTTTCTTGTCACATATTTGTGAGACAGAGAAAAGGTTAAACTTAAGTTCATCTAAAAAATAGACATCATCAAAGTCTAAATTAGCAGTTTTGATTTTACCTTTACCCGTTATTTTACCTCCTTTGGGATCACTTCCAAAAGCCATAAAGCCTCCATTATAATCTTCATAGTCTGAAAGATAAGCTTTGTTGCCAGTCATATGGCTAGAGCAACCACTATCCACCACTGCATGATCCTGTAATAAGATCTCTGGATTGCCCTATACAAAAGGTAAAAGAATTTGTATCTCTTAGGGACCCAAGCCATTACAGACATGGAAATCCCTTTTGGGTCAACATACTCAACCTTCTTGAGCATGAATGATCCACTGTCTTTGGACACATGATCCAAGTAATTTTCCTTAAGCCTCCAAACCCACCTTGACTTTTTAAGGTCAGTATCCATCTTACCCTTACCAGTATTAACTACTGCTCTTGATCCATCGAGTCTATTTTGAAAAAAAAAAAAAAAAAAATAAAAAAAAACCTAAGTTTTAACTTTTGTTTTTAAGTATTTGGGTCTAAAAGTTGGTTTTGTGTAGTAAGACCTCTTGATAGGTGAATATGAGCCTCTTGGTCTTACATTGTCCATTCTTGGGTAAATTGGTCTAATAGCACCACTAGTTTGTGCTATTTTTGGAGCAAATGATCTAACATAACTAACAGGCCTAGCAGTACTAACTTTGTGAACTGCTCTTTTCTCATTTTTCTTAACAGGAGTAATCAAACCTGTTCTTGTTAGTACTTCTCCTATTCTTGTTAGTACTCCTAATGGGACAAAAGTCTTTCTTAAATGAGGGTATTTTGAAAAATTTTGTTGACTAACCCTTTTAGTATTATCCCATACTCATTTGTCCACCCTTAGACCAGTATTGACCACAGTTTTTAGCTTAGGTTCTTGACTCTATTTGTCATGAAAATTACAATATTTGATCAAATGGTCAGTACTTTTTCAGAAAAAGTAGGCTTTTATTTTTTTAATCTAATTCCTTGTTTCTGAGAAGTTTGACCAATTTTATCAACTCTAGTTTTAATTGTTTGAGTCTCATTAGTCTTAACAGGACTAACTGTTTGCACTTCAGTCACATGATCCTCATCATCTGAGTTCCAATCCTCAATGATAACTTTATCTTTGTTAACTGATTCATAACGTCTTAGGTTTTTAAGTATTGGCTTCATTTGTTTTTTCCTACAGTCTCACTTGTTTTTAGTATTAAGATTAGTTTGTTTTGCTCAATATTTCTTCTAGTGGCATATTCATCTAAGCCTACAAATGATATGTCAGCTCTTGGGGTTAGAAAGTTCCCTGTTATAGGAGGGGGAACAACATGAAACCTATCTTCTTTATAGAACCTATCATTTGCTAGTGTGTTCTCTTCATTACTAGATCTGACATCAAAAACACTCAAACTAATCTCACTGTCAGTTTCAAAATTATTACTCATTTCATTTAATTTTGTGCCGTATCCTAAACCAGTTTTATCTCTAGCACTCATTTGACCGTTTAGTAATTCATCAGATTCTTGACGATTCTTTCCCATTTTTCTATCTTTAATTTAAACTCATCTCTTTCCTTAACAACATTTCCTCAATTCCATGTTACGGTTGATAATTTTTATTTCTCTGCATTAAGCTCATATTTTTGAAACTCGTATTTTTTCACCCCAAGCCAGCTCCATTCTTTTCATGTACAGTATCCCTAGATTCCTAGTGACTGTAAGGCTAACTCATAACCCTGAATTCTAGTCCTTGCTCTGGCTATGTTTTCTCTTTCACTATCAAAATTCTATTGAAGAGTTTTAAAAGATTCAAGTCATAGTTATAGAAGCATTTTGTACCTCTGTCAAAAGACATGATGAGCTTGAAGAAGAGATTGCCATTAAAGCATAGTTGACTGGTTCTACTTCAAAATCATTACTCCAGTCATAGCTTCCTAGACCATCTTGAGCCACCAATGCTTGTGATGAAGATTCATTTGTTGGTGCATTGCTCCTGCCATTGTCACCATAAGATCTTCTCCCTTGATTCCTTCCAGATCTGCATTCCCTAGCAAAGTGTCCTTTTCTGTGACAGTTGTAGCACTCAGTTTTTGACTTATCAAGAGAAACAAGTCATTTTTCTTTGAAATCCAAGTTCCTTCCTGTCTTCTGAATGAATTTTTTCACTCTGGCAGTCAACATAGCCACTTGCCATCTAAGATCCAATTCTTCAAGTCATTCATCATCTGCTAAAATTCCCTCAATTCAAGTTGATTGACTGGTTGTTGGTTGTGCAAAGAAAGAGCATGCTACATCATGAGAACATAGGGTAGCTGAAACTTGACTAATTCCTCCAGCAGTACTAACCCCAAAATCTCCACTAGCAGTACTAACTTCATTAGTACTGCTAGCGTTCTCAGAGGAAAGAAATGCCAAGTTCTGAGAAGTAGAAGTAGAAGTTAAAGATCTTTTCATCTTATCTTCATAGACCCTAAGATTGTTGTAGAGGTCATCAATATCAATCTCATCAATGTCTGGCTTATTTCTCATGATTAGAGCAATTTGATTCCAGAAGTAGGAAGACTTCTTAGGAACTTTTGGTTGATATCTTCCTTTGATACTGGAGCACCATGAACCTCCAATTGACTTATGAGTTTTTGGAACCCTATCATAAGCCTTATCCAGACTTTCATTTGATGTTTTAGAACATTCTTCTACATCTTTTTAGATTCTTCATTTCCTCCAAACCTTGCTTTGATTGCAGCCTAGAGAGATTTACCATCTGCAACATTGTGAAACTTGAGGAGGTATTTATCGGGTATTGCTAAAAGCAAGATGCTCTTAACTCTTTCTTGATTCCTTTTAGCAGTTAGTTGTTTGGCAGTCTTAGGAGCAGGAGGAGCAGATGTTTCTCAAGTTGGTGCATACTCTTCTTCTAGATCTTCATTGACAATAACATCCCATAGTTAATGTCCTGTGTGACCATAATATTGTCGCATTCTCATGCTCCAAATATCATATTCTCCCTTCTTAATGATAAGGATTTTCATTGCTATGATAGTTGGTGTAGGAGTGTCTTGTTCTGCCATCTTACAATTGAGTTCTTCTTATTTAGAGTTTCAACCTAGCTCTGATACGACTTGTTGATCCTGTTTATAATAGATCATATGTTAGCTTGTTGAAGCTTTTAGTCACCTTAGATAAATCTAAGACAACTAAGGTTGAAACCTTGACGATATGTAATATATATATATAATATAATATATATATATATATATAATAATATATAAATATATAATATATATATATATAACACTATGAGCGAATCTAGTATATAGACTCAAGAAGAACAATAAGATTAACACAGAAGATTCTCTTAACTTCAATATATTGCTCAAATAACAAAACAACTATATGTTTTGCCTAACAGCTATTGTGTTTTTCTATCTAACAATTCATATCTCTAACTATGCCGTAAGGGCTCCTTTTATACACAAAGGAAAACCTCAAATGTGCTTAACAAAACCGTTATAGATAAAGTAACTCTATCCTAATTTATCTCATGCATATCTCATAAGCAGTACTAATACAATACACTAGCAGTACTAATACTAACTAACAGTACTAACTATTACCGGCAGTACTAACACTGTACTGGCAGTACTAACACTGTACTGGCAGTGCTAACTATAAAGCTAGCAATACTAAAGACTCAGACTTATTTCTTCAATTTTTTATTAACAGCATTAAGTCTTCACTAGCAGTATTAATCTTGAGCCAACAATATTAACCTGTAGAAGTTCAGAATCCCAACAGCAAGTATGCTCTTCCATGGGTATTGTTGTTTGCTCTTGAGCACTGACTTTTGTAGTGCCCTTTCTCTCCGCAGGCATGACAAGTTATGAATACTGGTTGTAGGTTGCTTCCAGTAGCTGGCCCTTTGTTTCTGCAGTTCCTGGTCTGATGACCTACCTTGTTGCAAGTCTGACACTTGACATTGCAAGGTCCTTTATGATGCAGGGTGCATTTCTTACACAGGGGAAGGATTTCAGTATACCTACTATTTTTAGTTGGGGCGGCAACATAAGCCCTGGCAGTTTCTTGCCTTCTATTATGTTGTTGTTGGTGATCATTGTTGCGGTTGTTATTGTTGTTACGGTTATTCTGGTAGTTGTTGTTGTTGGTAAAGGTTCTTCTATCATCAAACTTTCGTTTGTGATCATTGGTTCCTTGCACAAAATTATGTTTTATTACCTGATCCATTAACCTTTGGGTTATGGTAATGGCTTCCTCCAAAGTTTGAGGCTTTGAAGCGGTAACATTTCCTTCAATACTTTGGGGCAATCCCCCGATGAAGACTTCCATAAGTTTCTTAGTATTTGGTACCATATTTGGACATAAGACTGCTAACTCCTGGAATCTTCTAAAAGTAAGTCTTGAGATCATTCTCATTTATAGTCAGATTGTAAAATTCATCCTCTATTTTCTTGACCTCGGTTCGAGGACAATACTTCTTTGTTAAGAGTCTTTTCAATTCGGACCAAGTGATCTTGTAGGCTTCCTCTATTCCAATAGGTTGGGCGAATGAATTCCACCAGGACAAGGCGTCCTCGGTTAGAGTACCAGTAGCAATTTTCACTTTGCTGTCCTCGGTACAGTTGCTACGGGAAAATACCGATTCAGTTCGTTCACACCAACGAATGAGGCTAACAGCCCCTTTTGTACCATTGAAATAGAAGGGTTGGCAGCTCATAAACTCTTTGTAGGTACATTTTCTTGCTACAGGAGTTCCACTCTGTCCGGTGTTCCTATTGGTATTATCAGTATTTGCCATGGTAGCAGCTTGTGCTTCCAGAGCTGCGACAACACTATCAGCAACTAGTTTCTTGATGGCGGCCTGAGTCATGGCTGGTGCTGCAGATGTTGATGTCCTCTTGGGAGCCATTCTATCAACATTTACAAGACAACACAAAATAAGAATCCATACAATGATATAGTCATATCATAAGTCATTGTCAAAATTTTCATACATAGTGATATTGAAATCATTTGACATAGATACTTATTTGATACAAGTTCTAACAAAGAAATACACATCCTTTGATATTACGTTGCAGAATATAACGAAAACTTTTAGAATCTAAGACTTCCAGAGATGGACATTCTAACAAGCATTTGTCTTATTAGGTTTCTCGGGGACTGGTTCACTTTTTAGTGGTCACGGTATGATCCATAACGAGTTATCTAACTCCGCAAAGATAGATTCATCAAAGGGATAGTTTGGTGGTGGTGTAGTTGACCTAACCGGTGATGAAGATCCAACTGATGAAGACGAAGATAATGAAATGGGTGATCCAACAGGAGACTCAGTATCTCTGGGTGGTGTAGGTGGAATCATATGCTCAATGTCTTGATTATTAATCATATCCATGATACCTGGGCACAAAGGTTCGAGAAAACCGAATGATAAGAGAACCATGGTAATCCCGGATACATAAAGATATGAGTCATTACAATACAGGATAAAGGATAGAAAACCACGACATACATAAATTTGTATCATAAAATAGCGAGGTATAACAGAATCACAACTGTATTATGTCATAAATAACTTGTCTACATATTTTACATAACCAAAATTTGACAAGTGTCGTTATTTATGCCACACATCCCGTGGTTGGATTCTTAAACAAAAGCTGTAAATGACAAGGATCTAGTCTAGTAGTCTGGTGGTCCTCCCTTGTGGTTCTTGAGCTCATGGATCGTATCCAGAAGACTCTTCATATATGATCGGTGGCGAATCTGGATATCCTCGATGAGCATCTCCAGAGTAGAAATCCTGACGTGAGCAAGAACAATCTCGTCGTCATGCCCCATTTGTTTTCTCTAAAATCCAGCAAAATAGGTATGGGCTTTTTGAAGTTCAGTCTCTAGTTTGTCAAAATCTCGCTGTATGATTACTCGACCATCAACAAGACCTTCTATATTATATTCCATTTGCTCAATGCGTTCAAAAGGGAGCTCATCTAAGTGATTCAAAATAGCATCGATCTGTTCCTCATGGCGCTCCAGACGCGTCACATAAGAACTCTCTCTAATCTCAAATACATGAGGTGGGGCAGAAGAATCAGTAGAGGAGAATGATAGGAAACAAGCTCGTTTCCGAGGTGGCACAATCTCCTCGGGAAGAAAGAAATCTCAGGGATCAAATAGTGGTGATGGTGGTAACACGGGAGATAGTGGCACATAGGACTTTCTTAGATGGAAAAACTAGTTATAGTTTAGGTTTTAACCTTGTTCTCTATAACTCATGAGCTTTGATACCAATTTGTAACACCCCCATATTTGGATATAGCAGCAAAAGCTAATATGGGGTATTACTTCATGAATCAACAGTCATAATCATAGAAAACGACTCAAAAGAGATGTTTTGGATGTTTCGTTTATGTTGTGGACTTTATGATTTTAGAAGATCTGGGAAGCATCATTGATAGTGGCTTAAGTGAA
>BQNB010203402.1:0-10765 GCA_026074375.1 Tanacetum coccineum | reverse complement strand
AAATCAATTACTGTGATTATAAAAAAAACAAAACATGGCAGGACAAATAAGCTGGCTATTATACATGCTAGCATTCATGCAACTAACAATCAACATTGGGACGGAACGTGTCCCCCTATCCAAACAATATGATTAGTCATGGAGAGGAATGCTATCCTCAATCCCAGACTCTTGGTACCGTATCCGCACATGTTTATACCCACACAAAGTAGGCGAAACCTCTTACCCACAAAGTAGGCGAAGACCAATGCAACATCATACAACATGCAACACATAACATATAATAGCTACTTAAAAGTCCATGAGTAACTTAAACCATATAATTACAGCAATCAAAACATTTCAAAACATATTTTGCATCATTTCCATTCTAAGAAAACATAGTAAAATGGGACTATGAAACTCACCTGATGCTCAGCTTACTTGACAAGATATTGCATGCAATCTAAACATACAAAAACATATGTTACACTCGGTTAGGCTAAATGCCCAAGCTAATGCAACAATCACATGATGGACTTTTAAAACTTACACTAAGTTTATAATCCTTTAAGTACATCTCTCAAATTATTTTCATATCCTATATGACTTTATTGATTAACTTTCACATTTACAATTTCTAGCTGAATTTTGTAGTCACTTTATGACCCCAAATAAAATAACAAAACACCTAATTGATGGTTCTCCTTGTATTTCCTAGCTTCCCAATGAGTTGTGAGCTACAGTGATTTTAAAAAAAAATAATAGTAAGTGGAACTATTTTATAAAAATCCATCATTACAAAGTGCTTAGATTCGGATCTAAACGCACACCAAAAAGTTTGACGTCCTTAAAAATACATAGAAAATGTTTTTGCGTTAGCCCTTCGAACTAGAGTTAATAGACACCTAAGATATGACTCATGATTTTTGGCTAACCCAAATTTGCCTTTTAAGTAGGGTTTTTACTCCACGAAATCAGACCCAAATCAGACCCGAATTTATTGTTTTAACAACTTTTCTTGCGAAAATTATTTGACTAACTTCCCGACCTTAAAACCTTTCGGGGCCGAACATTTTGGAAATTAGACTCTCTAAACTTATCAATAGATATAAGATTCATCAAAAATCTCGTTACCAATCATGAGATAACATTTGAACAAGATGACTCAAAATTCTGCTCCTAAATTCAATTCTATCACATTCTAACTCTAACCGTATACATCAAATCACATCTAATCTAACCCTAAACACTTCTAATTAGGTTTAACATTATAAATTTACAGATTTTAATAAACCCTAATTTATCCATAACTTTATTGTTACATGAATTAAAAAGAAAGTTAAAACAATTAGAGTTTAATAACATACCTTCATCTTTGATTCTTGAAACCTTAAATCACCAAATTGATCTTTAAAAAAATCTTTTTTTTTCTTTCTTCCTGGTTTGATCGACCGAATATAAAAAAAATAAGGGATGAGGGTTTGTATTTATTGTGAAAAAAAAGGAGGTTTAGATAATTACCTAATTAGAGTTGTACTTGGACTAAACTTTGTTTTTCTTTCCTTCTTTCTCTCCTAAACCCGGTCGAACAACACCCCTTTATATATTTTTTATTTTTTTATTTACACTAAAACCCTTTAATTTTGTTATTTTTATAAAAACTTTTATTTATTTAGACATCCTTCTAAATAAAACTAGTGTTAGATACCTAAAAATAAATTCATTTCATACTTTATTTCTCTAACTTAATAATACTAAAATCTACTAACTAAATTTTTAAACTAAATTTTCTATTCTCGCGAATTTCTATTATCTAAATACGTATACAAATACATATAAATACGTATACACATAAAATTTTACTATCATTTTCATTGTCACCAAAAGTGAACAAAATAAAATACCTACATTAACCATAAATTCAATCAAAATGAGACGATCACGCTCACAGATTAATAACCAACTCACATAGAATCACATAAACACATAATTACTATAACACATAATGAAACTCAGGTCAATACTAACAGTTGACTAACCTGCTCAAAGCACAGTTGTCACATCAAATAACGTCTATTTTTTAGCATTATTTATCCCATGTATTTAACCCATATTGTATAATTATTGCAAAGAATTGTTACTTAATCACTTATATTTGAGAATTGGAGTAATTATGAAGTACTTGGTGAATACTAGCAAAAGGCGCGCATTCTGGAGCTTAAATGAAGACATTTTGAAGATTAATGATTCTGACTACCAATACGCCGTATCCATCAAGGAAGATACGGCGTATCCGTGCCTACACTCACCAAAAAACCACAAAGGAAACAAACTCAATACGCCGTATCCAGAGAAGATCAATACGCCGTATTGAAGATATAGTATGTGAATATTATGGAAGATATCAAACGTCGTCCCTACTCCAAGAAACTCCAATACGCCGTATCCAATCCCTTGGATATGCCGTATTGAACCGACTTTCAGACAATATAAATAGAAAACTCAAAAACAAGTTTTAAGTGTGCTAAATCATATTCTCGATACCAAAACCACAAAAGTCGATTTTCAGAAGAGAAAAAGAGTAGAAGAGGTCTTGTAACGCATTCTAATCCATAGAAGACAACGTGTAATTTCTTATACTTTTGTAATCGTTCAGTTTTTGGTATCATTCGTTAACTCGGTTAGTTTACCTTGGCTAAAACAATTACTCTTGTATAAATTATGATGTTTGAAGGCTAATACCTTTAGGTATTAGCCATTATTATGAAGATCTGAATGTTTGGTTTTGTTTATATCTCGATTGCTTAATTTATCATTGTATGCTTGTTTATGTTTATCAATTTATACATGTTTACGTGCTTTTGTATGCAACTTATCATTCAACTGGATCTAGTGATACGTACCAAGTAATCTAGATGCCAGTATAGCTCTCCTTATAGTAATTTATACATAGGATCACAAATATTATCCTTCTAAAATCGTGCTAAGGATACGCTTCTGGCTTAACTAGTTAACGGAAATTGCCTTTGGTTTATTAAACATGTTGACTAGTAGGTGAATCTAGATAATTCAACAAATAATATTCTGATTCCATTGGATAGTTGGACAAGTGGACTACTAGAGTATAAATTGCCATTAAGCAGTAAGTGGGTAAAGTCTCTATGAGCTAGGGTTTAACAAGATCACCATTGCTTTAATCCCTAAGATAGATTATAATCAGCAAATAAGGATGCTTTATTCGGATGCTTTAATTGTGACAGAATTAATGTGTCTAGGTCTTAGGATGAAGTCCCGCCTAAGTCTAAGAATGATATACCTCTTCGAGATAAGTAATCATTGTACTAAATAAACAAACCAACTTCTAATCGGATTAATGATGGCTAATAAACGTTTCTATCATAAGGCTTAATAGCTCTTTTATCTTCTGTTAATTTGCTTGCGTGGGTTAAAGTGTCTTGAATTGATTATAGTCACCAACCAAACCCGTGCCAGTCTCTCAGGCTGAAACCCCCTTTTTACCTGTTAGAATTAGGATTATAACTAACATAGGATTAGCATAAGTTTGACTTAGATTAGAATTAACTTAGATTAGATAACCAAAATATAAATAAATTGAGAGATTTAACCTCGCTTCAAGTGTTCGACACCCTACTTACCACGAAACTACTACCGATCGGGTACACTGCCCGTTAAAGTGTTGTTTTTGGTTAAGTCGGAAAAATATAAATTTAAAACTTGAATCATAAAAATATACATCACACAACGACACATCAATATGCCATCAATACTTCCCGAAAGAATCTTTGTCTTGTTGGAAGTAAATCCTTTCTTGCTTTTCGATTTGGAAGAATCTTTGGATGTGGTAGCAGTTGTTGGTTATACTTTTGCCGTCAATTCCTTAGAAATTGTTTTATCTAAAGATAAATCTTTTCTAGAGGATCTAGTTGGTGTGGGAATTGGTGTCTGCATCTGCTCATTCCTAGTCTCCATACTACCCGTTGCATGAGTTCCGACCAATATATGATCAGTATGATTATCATTATCTTTTTCCTCAGCCGCATCATCCATTTTCTCAGCATCATCACCTTTATTTTCATCTTGTTTCTCTTTGTCATTCACCTCATCATCATCAACAACCTCCAGATTTTTCTTATAATTCTCAGGCTCTATCCTAATACCGAAATCATCATCATCATTAAACATGGAATTAGCAAACTCACTTGCATATGATTCTTCATCTTCTTCATCTTCAACCATCTTTTCAATCTTCTCATCTGCCAACTTCTCTTGTACCCTTTAGCAACATTTTCTTGTGCTTCAGCAGCTAACGCGGTTTTATGCAAAGTAAGACTTAAAAGAGTTGCCTCAGCAACTTCATCTCTTTCTATGTCATCACTAGGAGGTGGAATTGAAGTTGTGCTTTGCTTCTTTTTCTTGATGGTTACTTTGAGCGATTTTCGAGGTGAACTTGTTTATTCGGCACTTTGCTTCCTCCTCTTCTCCTGGGGACTAGTAGTAGTAAGGGTAGGAGTCCTATGGGCTCTAGGTGTAGTCCTATGCGTTCCTTGGGTAGAAACAACCGATTGTGGTTGATTCATTGGAACAACTACATTCACAAACACCGTCGCATACTCCTTATAGTCATCAATGGCACGAATCTCCTTAGTCAAGAATGCATCCGGAATCAGCATCCCTTGAACTGTCACATTCCTCATAGTATGAACACTCACCAATGGAATATCATCTATAATGGAATGATAATCCTCTTCAAGTCTCATAGGAATGGATGGAAATTCTTCATCAGGTCAGCAATAATAAGCTTTGTGAAGTGAGGGTACTGGATGACATCCTTCTTTTGAAATACATAATTATTGAAGTCCCACCAGAGAAGAGTAGCATAATCAATATTTGTGTGGTTGACCACAACATGAAAAAGTTGTAAAATGCTGATCTTTGTCTGATCATGTCCTGATATTCTTGTGGTCAAGCAGCGGTTGAACACCTTGAACATTTTCTGCCATGGTTGAGCAAGAAACTTCGTATAGAAGGCACTCACTTTATCAACAACACCTTGATAGCCAATCGTGTACATGAAGGATTCAATAATCTCTATGTTGACTGGTGCAACAAATGGATTGTCTAGAGTTTCCACTGGCAGCTTAAGAGTATCACAAAACATATCAATAATATACACAATATCTTGTGTGTCCAGCTTGAATCTGATAGTATCCTTGGTGTCAGGCACTTTGCTAACTGTCTTTACGGTTAGAACATCAGCAGTAGCAGTAAGAGCATAACTCAATAGATGATCAAGTAAGATCGGTCCCACTATCTTGCATTCTGGTGAGCATGGAATACTTTGGAGGACAGCATAATTGCTGCATCTCCCAATTCCTTGAAATTTAGGGACAAGTTGAGCAGCTGGAATGATTTGTTGAGCCATGTAGAATACTGTATGATGACATGAAATGATTTGTGAAATGAGATAAATTTTATGTAATACAAATTTATATAACAATTTTGTCTCTTTCCACTCTGTCTGTTTTTATATGCTTTGACAATTCTTTTTGAGCATATTATGATTATTTTCTTTCTCATGTGTCAATTCTTACTTTTTCGAGCACATGTCATACGCTTTATTCATCTTTTTCTTTTGATATTAATTTTGTATGCTCTGGCATTTCTTTTTCGAGCATACTTAGATTTGCTTTTTCGCGTATGGATTTTTTCTCTCTTTCTATTTTGAATTTCATCACCAAAAAGCATTTGTGAAATGATACTCTTTCAAAAATAATAAAGATATACTTTGATTTTAAAAATAACAATTTGGCAAAAACACAAGTTGTGACAACCATTTGATGTTTATGAAATTCAAGAGTATAACATTATATTCTCATAAAAAACTTTTCAGTAAAAGAGTACCACTTTATGACATAAAGATACGGCTTTTGGACAGAAATCGAGATAACATTTCCAAAATCACAAGTTTTTCAAAGATGTTTGAAAACTATGATTATATAACCAAACTAATGTAACAACAATTGGATGGTCACTAAGCCACTCACTCCTCATTCTATTCAGTGCAGAAAACGACTGAAATCGGACATGACTTAGACCATTTACCCAATTGAGTACAATAGATAGTCATAAATCACTTTGAACTATTTTTGAAACAATCCTTTCAAAACTTTGAAATTTTCCTTTGTTGAGACATGAGAATCTATGATCATAGTCAGTTGAATCACCATGTTTATTCATTTTTATCAAATCATTTGAACCATTTGATCATTGAATGAAAAATTTAAGCTATGCAAAACATATTTTTATATACGATATTTGAATGGTCAGTAGATTGCTCAATCCTCATCCTGTTAAATTTAGGAAACGGTCAAAACCGGACACAATCTTCATCATTTGGTCCAATTATGAATATAGAAATATGATTTTATAACTAAATTTATCATTAGTTTTCATAAATTTATCATTTTGTTTTCATAACTAAATTTATCATTATTTGGTCCAATTATGAATATCATTATTTTGTTTAACGATTAAGCCTATTTGAGTATTCATAAAAATTAGCCCATACGAAACTATCTTTTGAATTTTGACATTTTCAGTCCCTGTACTTTCTATCGTAAACGTTAATAACCCATACGAAACTATCTTTTGTGCTTTGGCACTTTTAGTCCCTGTACTTACTTTCGTAAGCATTAATACCACAAAAAATTTCATAACTCCCCATTGGAGTTAGACCTATTTTCACAACAAACCTTTTTGAATTATTTTGCAGTTAAGTTTCTGTTTTTCACCAAAAAAAATAATTTCATAACTTCCCCTTGAACAAATATCCATTTAAAAATTTCTTTTAGATGAAAACCTTGTTAAAAAAGAAGTTATTTTTGCTTTTAAGAATATATTTTTATTTTCTGATGATGAAGTGACTAAAAAATTTATAACTCCCCCTCAATAAGATATCTAATTAAAGAAATTATTTAGAGATAGTTAATTTTCAGTTTTGAACATTCTTGAGAAGATTTTGAAAAACAAGAATTTCATAACTCCCCCTCGAATAAACGTCTAATTAAAGAACTTATTCAAGAGATTATTTTATTTTTTGCTATTTTTCCACACTTGAAATTTACAAAAATAATATATTTTGAAAGAAATCCTCATTTTTGTGAATGGATTATGATTACAAAACATATATTTTAGCAGTTTGAAGATCATTTTATGAATGATTTACTCCCTCTCAGTTCATGATACATTTAAGCATTTAAAGAACCACTATTTGTGAAAACAATATCCTGAAACTGATACAAACGGAGAAGATATGTGATTGTATCATTTAAATTTTATTTTTCAGTTTTTATATTTTTCAAATTTTTATATGTTTTTAAAATTTTGATAAAAGAATAAAAATATTTTTTTGTTTTTTTTCAATTTTGTATTTTGTTTTTGAAATGTATTTACAAAAGTTTTTGATGTATGGTCTTTCATTCCAAAAGATAACTTTGCCAGATGTTCCAACTCAGTTGGAGTCATACATCTCATACCAATTCTGTGAACTAAATACTCAAACCTTTCTTATGGAAGGGATTTAGTAAATAAATCAGCAAGTTGATATTCCATCCCGATAAAGTAAAGTTCAATGGTACCTCTTTCAACATGCTCCTTGATATATTTAATACTTTTTCATATCAAATTCTCGCATTTATTGCCTTGCTTTATATCATTTTTATATGAATTCGGTATTTAATTCATTTATTTTGCGAATTCAGGTAATTAAAGGCATTGGAACAGAAAATGGCAAAATATGTGCAAAAATAGTACCAATACTAATTTATTTAGTGGAGGTACTAAAATTCAATGAAGGGCTACTAAAATCCTATAGGATGCAGCTTAAAAGCAAAATAAAGAACAGTACCACTACTATATTATTTAGGGGTACTATATTTTTAAAGATTAATGTTGTCGAGTTGGAAGCTTAGAAGATATTAAGGCGTAACGTCCCGCAAGAGTTACGCTGTAATCAATTATTAATTACAAAGATTTGGTGCTGACGAGGCATTATGGCGTAACATCCCGCTGGAGTTACGCCCGAGTTATGCCGTAAAATATTATTATGGAAAAGATATTTATGTTGACTAAGGGTTACGGCCCCGGGACTATTTAATTACGTCGTAATATATTTTTACACTACAAGATAGAAAGCTACGTCAGAAGGTTTACGACGTAACACAGTCGGTGCGTTTACGCCGTAATGATGACTCGGACCAGGGACTAATTATGTGCAAAAGTCATTATGTTTCATTGAAAACAACATGAAGTCAAGGGGCTGAACTCGTACATGTTGAAAACTTCACATCTATTATATAATGAATGCATCATATCATTCGTATTATTCTATTCTGTACTCGGTGGAAAAGTCGACAACAAGAGAAGCGGAGAAAAGAGCTAGTTACCCGCCTGCTTAGTTATAGGGCAAACCCTTCGTGGTTTGCCATGGCGCTCGACTAGGGGATCGAGAGCATTAATTCAGCACAGTTTGTAATCATACATCAATTTATTTTGGTCAATATAATTCAATTATTATTTTGATTTATCAGATCTTGCGGTTTAGTTAATTGTGGCTATGTTATTAATTGTGCTTTATTATTTGTTCTTGGCATTTAATTATTTAATTATCTCTTTGATTATTAAGTTATGATCTCATCGTTTTATCGCTTTCTTTATTATTTTATGTAGTATGTTTAAGTGATCCTTGTGCTTCTGAGTAAGTATTAAGTTGAGGTTGTGAGAACTCTTGGTGTATCATGATCTACGATGCCAAGTGTTTTATATTCTCTAATAGAAGGACCAATCTTCATTGGTGGTTCGACCTAGCGATCCCTTAACATTAATACACCTTTAGGAGTGCAAGCTAATATGGGGACCACCTACTTAGGATTAAGCGTATCTCATAAGATAAGTGGCTTTAAGATTGCGATAATACATTGCACTAGAGATCATTGTAATTAATTGCATTCATCCTTCCTAGTTGTCCACCACTATACTAATTCCCTTTTCGACAAACAAGGCTTACCACTAAAAGAACTCCACAATAATCTCAAGTATTCAAACAAACTTTCTTTCCTGATTTCTTAGGTAGAATAATAAAATCAATTAGACAATTAGAGGTACAAACCATTCTTTGGGCCGACACCCATACTTACCAATCACTACAATGTACACGATAGGGTACATTTCTCTTTAGTGCTTAGGAATAGTCGAGTTAGTTAGGGTTTTATAAATGCAAAACCTGATCGAAGTTTTTATCTAAAAGAAATTACGCATCAAGTTTTTGGCGCCGCTAATGGGGAACGGTTTTTTGTAGTTTTTGATTATTTGATTGATATATGTGTGTTTGTTTGTGCTTGTGTATTCTTGAACCTTCTATTCTTCTCCTATTTCTGTGTGCTTGTTTGTTTATATGAATTAAATAAAAAAATTCATTTCAGATTTGGTTATGACGTGACTTGGTAGAGCTTGTTGCGGCATATTTGGTTACCAAATCAGGGACGCCAAAAATAGTTTAGGTATTGCTTGAACCTTTCAAATATTTTCTAATACAGCATGTGCTTTAATATTGAGCCTGCCAACCTCAATGTTTATATTCATGTGGTATTATTCCTGAGTCAAGTATTTACCATTATTAAATGCTCCTTTTTTGCTTAGTTTTATTACACATTTAATGCACTAGGTTTGTTAGTGTGCAGGATGAGCATTATGAACAGGTTGAGGAGATTACATAAAGATTGGACATCTGTAGAGATGTCCAAATAAGCCTGTAATGGAGGCTTGAGTCTAACTTAAAGAATCGGTTTAAAAGAAAAGTGCTACTCGGGAGACAACCCGACCTATCCTTTAGTTTAGCTCGTTTCATTTTCTGCATTTTAGTTGGTTTGCATGTTTTTCACTTGTTTTTGCAGGTTCAACAACAGTTATGGCGTAACCCTAAAGGTTACGCCGTAACCACATCAATTACGGCGTAAACCTTTCCATGGTTACACCATAACAACTAAACTAAAATTTTCAAAATTACCACTCAATTACGGCGTAACCACCGGGGTTACGCCAAAACCTCTTTCTGAAAATCTAAAAAAATCAAGTTTTTAAACATTTCTAAACCGTGTACAAGTAAATAAACTTTTTGGGTATGTTCTCTAGAAACCCTCACGAGACTTCACTCGTCCACTTGGGCCACCAAGTGGTTTAAAAGGCTTGTTGCATACGCTAAATGCAACCGTGATTCCTACAAAAGTGTGTTAGGTTTTGTATAGTTATGTATATTATGTGCTATGATGCTTTTTATCTTGGTTTATACTTTTGGCATTAGTTTTTCTTGCAGTTATACAGGTAATGCACAGGATGAGGTGCATGGATGCTAATCAGGCTGCAAGGAAGCATACTCAAATCGGTCTAGTCAGATGCTTTACTAGATGTAAAAGTCGCATGTGATGGTGGATGTTGCTCGAGGAAGCAAACTTAGAGCATGGCTTAGAGCATGCTGTCTCTTCATCTTACCGAGCAAATCCAAGGGAGTAATCCATTCCATTTCTAATCCTTCTAATTTCAATTTCATATGCATAGTTTGACTCAAGTGGGGGGAAAGGATTAGAAATAAACACCCATTTGGTTATACTTGCCTTTATTTTTCTAGTTTATTTTAAAAAATGTTTCATTACTAAAATTTTGACATATTTTTCATTACTTAACTAGTTAAAACTTTACTGAGCACACC
>BQNB010203398.1:0-10765 GCA_026074375.1 Tanacetum coccineum | reverse complement strand
TGAGATTCATTTCACATGACATGAAATAGAGAATTCTTAAAACACTCTCAATATAACATATTTGTCATTGTCACAAATAATTACATCTCTTGGCTTTTGAAAAACCAAACATGTTAAATATCACATGTGACAACTACACATGTAAGATGACTAAATATAAGACATCTATTAAATCAAGCAATATGTAATCGAAATTAAACAACCTATAGATCTTGAACAAAAGATTAAAACAACTTGCCTACGCTTATCTTGAAATTCCACACATCTTGATTAGAATTATGCGAACCGAAATTAAAGTATGTTAGTTGAGTCATGTTTGGTCCTCTATGAAAAGATAATACAAATCTTATATTTGCTACACTTCATTAGGCAAATATAAGAATTCTATTTTGTCTAACATGAGAATAACGACTGGAGAATCTATTGCACCAGAAATTCAATTTGACATAACGGTTGCATTGCTTCCAAGAGTGAAGTTCGGTTCGATGTATAACCCGTAAAAATGGTCGTGTTTAGCCTGAATTGAGCACTACTAGTGATAGTCTCATAGTTATTCTCTAATTTGATTAAATGGTTCTTCCTAAATATGCCTAATGATAGTCTACATCGATAGATTTTGTATCTCATTAGGAGTACACACTAAGCATGTAGAAATTAGGCTTCTTCTTAGTCAATCTAGACACAATGCACCTCACATATATGCTTTAATATTTCAAGATGATTACTTGTTCACATGTAATGCAATTATATGTCCTTATAATCTTGATGCTCAACATTTAATTGCTTAGATATTAAATGCATGACCACTATAAAGGCATTTATCTTTTTCTAGCAATTTAGATAAAATATTTCTTAGTTTTTCTAAATGACACATGCCCCTAAATGCTAAATGCTAACATGTTTTACATGACAATTACATTTAAAATTATCATGTTCTGTATGCGTCATTTTACATGACTTACATGTTAATTGTACACTTGCACTATGTTAGCTTGATATATGACAATTAATGTTTAAATGCCATAAAGTCTTACACATTAATCTTGTTGATTATTGTGTCGATGCATGCTTAGATAAACTTACATGCCTATATCTATATGTCTTATGCATCTCGGTATATATTTTGTCACACTAGAATATTTTTCTTCTCATCCATGTCACAAATCTAAAAACTCAAAAGAGTCGTAAAATGGTCTTATATCTCCTAGAGTCTTCACCCACACACTCCCTTAATCATCATCTCGCCTTCTTCAAAATAATTCACTCTTTCGTCAAGGAAAAGTTAGATACATATCTAACACTCCTCTAAGTAGGTTTGACAACTTAAATATTTCATTTGAAATATTCAAGTATCTTTAACTTGTGATCGCAAACGTTAAAGGTCACTATCTGAAAATTCATATTCAAGCCTTTTAACAACATATGTTAAAATGCTCTTCTTAAAGCTAAAAGCTTACATCAACCTTCGCGTGACAAAGGACTTACGAGTAACTACATAAGTGATTCGTAGCCTCTTTAATATACACACCTTAATACTAAGTACTTTCACTTCCGTTAGTCATTTCTATCCCTTTAGGAATGTCACGATAGTTTATCGTCATGCTCATCTCATACACAATAAGGATCGAACATTATCCATCGATCTTAGGATAGAAAACCCATCAAAATTCGTCTTCATTTCCTTCACGACAATGTCTAAAAGGTAATATCTTCATCGAAAAAGTTTCATCGAAAGACAACATCGTCAGCATCTTCACCAAACCACTCAAACATGAACCTTTTTAAGTCTAGGTCTAGGAATGATGAAACAAATCTCATAAACGTGTTATTCTTATTTTAATAGTCTTGTTAATATTAAATACATTCCGATAAATCTCGACAACTTAATCATTTCATCCGAAATGTTTAAGCATTTTTAATTCATGAAATACAAATTAAAATGTCACTCATTGTTCATGTCTAAGTTGTTTCACAAAAACCTTAATCACGCCTCTATTATATATAGATGGTTAACATCTTTCGTCCACATTTCCGCTACCACCTTTAAGATAACCTCGTACCTCGTCGTGTGATTGTTCTATGAACATTCGCAACACTCGAGAAGAGCTACATAACTTCGCGGATGAAGTTCATCGTATGCTAACCGTCATCCGTCATGACATTGTCATGCTCATCACTTTTGTCACTATTTCTCTTCATTTATTATTTTTATAATTTTTATCCGGATGAGCACGAATTAACAAGGAAGGGAAAACATACTTGTTCACATATATCCTTTAACCAAATACTCTCAAAAACTCACATAAGTGATTCTTATTCACTAGAAACCAACAATGTAAAACTGAGTCATCCTTACCACTACCAATCTCGAGTCATCCACCTAGTCATCTTCACAAGAAGATTGACCATGTAACCATTCCCCACAAGTGAATTTCGCCATGAAATGTGTCTCATCTTCATTTCTCGACACTTATAAGCATGTGTGCATACGTTGTCAAAAGCAAGTAAATTTCGTAATAAAATGCGTCTCATCCTTATATCTCGACACACTCATAAGCATGTGTGCCTATGTTTTTGAAAGTCAAGTGAATTTTGTAATGAAATGCGTCTCATCCAATCATTTTCAATTTTTAGCAAGTGAAGAACACAAAGAAGATATTCAATCTTCAAGTGTTGTTGAGTCATCACAATGTCGTGTCTTTTATTTTTCATCCAATCATTTCCACTTTTTAGCAAAGTGAAGAACACAAAGAAGACATTCAATCTTCAAGTGTTGTTAAGTCGTCACAATGTCAAGTCTTTCACTTCTCTTACGCCATTTTTATATTTTCACCTTTGTCCGTCAACATTAACAACCAACAAAACACCCAACAAACCTATTGTCAACACCTTCCCTTTCCATTAACGCTCATCCGTCTTCGTTTATGTTCCCTCCTCAAATCATCCTTGTCATCAAAATTTAGTTTGATTTAAAGTCTTACGATAATGTTTATCCTTAAACGCTCCAAACATTAAAAGCATACATAATGCTTAACAAAGAAACCTTGAGGATTTAGGGATCTCTCAATACAACCCTTAGTCTATTCAAATCCATATCATCATCTTGGTTAGATGACGATACCATAAGGAACATGTCAATCAAAATACCTTCATACTCCTTATCTAAATGACATCTTGGAAATCTGTTGCTTAATCATACACTTGAAAATCTTGCGGTTCTACAATTGATTTACATAAACCTATGAATTCACCAACTTTATGTTGACGTTTTAAGCATGTTTTCTCAGGTCAATAAGGCACGAGGTGCCAAGATACACTGGGGGTCACTCTTTGGAGAGAGTCAATACTAAAGATTTCGGCGTATTACATTTTGGGATATTTGTTATAAACCTAAATCTTTACTTATGTTGTCAACAATTTGAAGCCATTGGCTTATGTAATGAACAAGTATTTTTAAATCCAGTGTATCTTTTTTAAACGACACGTTTAGTGGTCGTTCTCATATCTTGTGTTATTGATCTATGAAGTAACGCCCTCGGATATTCAACATTCCGCTGCAACCCAGATTTGGAGGTGTTACAGTTTGATGCTCGAATATCAAGTACTTTTGTTTTTTATTTCTAATTCTAAAAACGCAAAGGGAAGCAAGAAAAAAAACAAGTAAACAATTAAGGCAACTAATGAAAAACGTTAACGGGAATTTAAAAACGCGATATTTAAGCAAATAAATCAAAATTTAACCCTAAAAATGTTTTTTCATTTTTTATAAATCCTAAATGACTAAAAATAATTTTAGAAAAAAGAATTATATTTTTTTGACTTTTATTTTATTTATTATGAATTAAAAACAGTTTTAATCTAAATTAAATATTAAAAATAGTAAACTAATTATTAAAATTCTAGAAAAATTATGAAAAGTACTATGAACTAATCTAAACTTAGGAAAAATAAAACGGGAAAATAAGCTGAAACAAATAAGCAGTTATAAAGCAAATAAGCAAATAAGCTTAAAACCTAAAAACGTCTATAAGAATTAAATGGCACAAAGAAAGAAATGAAAAAGACCCCAGGGCAGTTGGTTAAGTGTTGTGTGTGTGAGGTGTTGAGTGTGAAAGGGAGAGGTCACAGGTTCGAGTCCTGTGACCATCTCTTTTTACAAAACATTTTATTTTTAATTTTCTTTTTGAAAAGGCTAAAAATAAGCTAAAATAACAAACTTTTTGTGAAGGACTTTTTGACAATGCTGAAAAATAAGCTAGAATTAAGCAGATTAAAAGTGTCAGTTTCAAAGAAAATAGCTAATGACTTAAAAGCAAAACTGTTTGGCTTTTTAGACTTATTAAGCAAATGGAAAAACTCAAAAAGCTAACAAAAAGATCACTACTTAGACTTAATAAGCTTATAAGACTAGAAATTAACTAATAATCTCAGCTGAAAAGCTCATAAAAGCTAAAAGCAATGCATACTTAAACTAGCAGTCCTAAAGACAAATGACTAATTTTGAGCTAAGCTTAAGACCTAATAAGCACTTGAAATAAGGTATAAGCTAAAAACATATTAACTTTAGCATCCAAAGAACATATAAAAACAAGATTTAAGGAAATTGGTTTAGAAATAAGCTAGAAAAAAGAACTTAAAAACTGACAGACTTAAACTAATTTTTTTTTTGGCTTTTTGGTTTTAAAAGGCAATTTGCAAACCTAATTTAAGCTAGATTAAGCTAATGAAGTTTAAGAAAAAGCTTAAACAGATCAAGCTTGTACCATAAAGAGCTTATGCTACCAATTTTAGACCATAAATCAAGCTTAATCTAACCTAATTTTGTTTTTGAAAACTGGACTTTAAACTTTTAAGAACCTATGACAAATATGACTTAAACTTGAATGACAAATGTTTACTTAACCCAAGTTCCTTCTACTGCATTGATGACTCAAAACTAACATGAAATTGACACAAAACAACACCTAATCAAAATCTAAGCAAATAAGCTATAAAATGAAACTGCTAATACCACATATTCAAACCCTGAACAGATTACACCTTAACTTTGATTTATAAACTTTAAAAACTGAATTAAACTAACTTTTAGACTAGATTTAAGTTTGTTAAAACTAATTTTAAGTGCCAAAAGAGACTAGGCAGTACTAACATATGTTAGTACTGCTAGTGCCAAACACCCCTTTAAAATCTGATTTCCCATTTTTAAACTACAAAAGATTGAATTAAGCTAAAATTTATAAAAACAGATTAAGTATGAGGTAAATAAAGAACTAATAAGCATAAACTAATTACTATTAAGCACAAATAAGCAGTATCATAAGCTGAACATATTAAAGCTAAAATAAGGCAGTTCTAATGAAAAACCAAGACAAATTAGATCTACTCAAAAAGTAAACAACAATAAGTAAAGATAAGCTATATTAAGCAGGATTAAGCAATAATAAGCAGTAATAAGCAATAGAGATAAGCTACAATAGTTTTAAGCTATGAAAATGAAATATGAATAGTACCTTGATCCTAGCTCAAACAAGGATCACAAATGCTCAAAGAAGCTATTCTACAAGCTCCAGCTTGTTAGAAACAATCTGGTAGTGTCCATAAGCCCTTCCATAATTGGCTTATCATCCATATCAAAAGCTTAGGTATTTTAGGGGAGGATTTAAGTGAAAATCTAAACTCAGTTTAGCTTTTGAAGGCTAAACTGAGTATAAGCAAACTTATGTAGTAATTCAGAGCTTATAAGAGCTTATTAGGAGCTTATGATCAAATTAAACAACATTGCATTAAGGAAAAACTAGAATTATACACGAATTTGAATGAAAGCTAACTTTTATTGAAAATTGAAGGATTACAATGCTTTGGAAAGTAAATTACATGAAATTTAACCTTTAAGCTATTGAAAAGCTAAAAATTACTACAACTTAAGCTAAAATCCTACACACCCAATTCTGTGTGAGAATGTCTCCTTTTATAGGGGTTAGGTGAACCTTTTAGGCCTTTGAAACACTCCCCGGTCTTCTCATCAATTAATCCAATCCCTTCAATTAAACCGCCTCAAAATCCTCATATTTTAAGCCGTTGGATCATGTGCACGTCACAATAGCCAATCAATTTGCTAGGGATTGCCAGCGTGGACAAGGAGGGTGTCAGAGGTGTCAGTCTGAGCCTTCTAGAAGCACTATTGATCGAGTAATTTGGTGGATTTTACCCTGCGTGTGAAATAGTTGTCTTGTGTAATTTTAGGAGGGAAAGGGAAAGTGGTACAGTAATTTTGACTCAGCTTATTGAATGGTTGACTTGGACTAAGGTTATAAAGATTGGACTTTGACTTTGGATTTGTGCCTTTTCTCTTTTATGATTTGTACTTGAGCAGAGTGTGTATAAAAGAAAAGGTTTTGGGCTATTTGGTTTATCATAATATGAATGTGGGCTAACCCGGCCCATTAAGTGGGCCCAGGTTGGTTCGTAAAAGATGGGTACGCCTTCGGCTTCAGTTTTTTCACGCTCATTCCATTCTCGTGCTCTGTTTTGTCCATAATTGCCTTGTTTTTTATCCTTTTTAATGAATATCCGTACCTGCAAGACAAAATTCACAAAACAAACAATTATAATGCATTTTTATATATTTATTGGTCATTATTGGTCTTTTTAGCTCGTTCTATTAGGCAAAAGGTATGTGTATTTAAGCACATACCAGTCATGTTCCAACTCGTATTTTACATTTATGCATATTATTTTGTAATTGTTATTTACATAATCATTTGGGGAATTACTACTATGTAGATCTTGGAAATGAAATACTTTGTTAGTTTACTATTATCTTTTCATAATGTGATTGTATCTAGCTTTTTACTCCATCGATTATATTTTAAATAGTTCTTATAGCTAGCCGCCCATCGAGCGGGCCTTGAAGCTAGTATTAGTGGATGTAGCATTAAAATTTGAAGTCTTATAACGGGATCAAAACATTTCTTATTATGGAAGGATTTCAAAACTTGATAAATACTTTTTACCTCAAAAGTTGTAACCGACGTATTAATGATTAAATAAGTGATTTAATAGGAAATAAATAAGTAACCACCATACCAATACTTGTAACGTATAAAACTTAAAATTTTTTATTAATATACATTAAAATGCCAGTTATAAAATCTTAATATAAAAACAACTCATTCTTTATGAAAGAATCAAAAAGCTACAACACAAACTAATCATACTTTGAGTCAAAATTTGTCATTATTATATTATTATTATTGCAACCTTAGTAAACCGCGACCTTTAAAAAACGTCACATTCGGTATGCGAGCCGACATAGGTCCAGAGGTCCCTTAATTTTCGACCTTGGAAGATCCTCGACCTTTTAGAAGGCTGCAACATCGGTTGTGAGCCGGCAAGAGGCAGCAAACTTTTATCAGTCTCGAATTATTACTATGTGCCTTATTTAGAAGACTGCCACATCGGTTGTGAGCCGACAAGAGGCAGTAAACGTTTATTAGCCCACAGTTTTATTATCATTATTATCACCTCAACCCTTTAAACGACTACCACATCGGTTCTAAGCCGGCAAGAGGTAGTGTTCTTATTTCGGCTTCGGTTTATTATTATTATTATTATTAGCCAAATTTCAAGTCCTATGGTCTTGTGCAAACGAAGACTTATCGGTGACTCCCTGTACCGACAAGACTCGGGAGCGACCACAACACTGACAAAACCCCCGATGTGTACCTTAACTTTCACCAAAGAATCTCAACGAAGTGATTTTTAAAACCAAGAATACGCAAAAACCTAAAAGGCAAGCCTTTAAAATTCTTTATTTATTCAACAATTATATAACATTTATTAAGCTGATGGGAGCAAAAAGCCACAATTAACCTCTATGAGCCTTAAAGAATTCCAAATACTCCACGCTTAGCATCTAACTTATATTAAACTCTATCATTTTTCGTTCTTTGTGAATTTAAAATCTTTAATAAAAAGATCCGCGAATGCTTAGTCTAATAAAACAAGCTTTGCATATTTAAAGTCTATCATAGAAACTTGTAAACTCTTGGCTTTTTATAAGCTAGAATTCGCGTTTTAAAGCTTCTTGTATAAAAGACTAGCAAAAGCTTAAATTTATATAAGTTAAGGGGCAAGCTAGAGCGCAACATGCTCGATCAAGTCAAAATTTATTCCTTAAAAAGACAAAACTACGTGTCTAAACACTTATAATATTTTTGAATTTCTTTTTAATTTTGGCATAAAATCACATATTTTTAGTGGAAAACCAGGGTTACGTGAAGACAAGGCAAATGCAAGTAAGATCAAATCGAAAGATCCCCCCATACTAGAACTACACATTGTCCTTAATGTGAGACTGTCACCCCCATACTAATTTCAAGGCATAATCCAAATATTAAGGGGTCTCTACGCAAATCTAAAGCCGTTTATTAATTATGCTAATAGATAAACGTTAATCAATAAGATCTAGGATATCGGATTCCCATATATAAGCATGCGAAGGATTGAAGATCGAGTGAACGATGGACAAAACCACGAGCACGAGAGTCTTTATAATCCGGGCAATCCTGGACATAAAACACAAAACATGAAACACGAGAAAGGAAGAGGCGAGCCTCCTCACATCACACTTATTATATTAATATACTACTACTAGGGATAAGCATGGGTTGCCACCCACGAAGCGCTTGTTTTTGTTAACCGAGTCACGAGCCTGACTCGACCCCGAATTTAATGGTCCATGGGGAAAGTTTAGAGATCCGGGACAACCATCGGTGGTATGTCCCCTCCAAAATAGTGCTTAAGTTTATGATCATTCATCTTGAAGTTTGGTCCGTCGATTTGAGATAACTCGACGGTTCCATAAGGGAAAACTTGAGCAACGGTGAATGGTCCGGTCCAACGGGTTTTGAGCTTTCCTGAGAAAATCTTTAATCGAGAATTGAAGAGAAGAACTCGATCACCAACGTTGAAGACGCGGTTCTTAATCTTGGAGTCATGAATCTTCTTTGTTTTCTCTTTGTAGATTAAAGAGTTCTCGTAAGCTTGATCCCGGAGTTCATTTAATTCATTCATTTGAACTTTTTGGTGATCACCCGCGGTCTTAAGGTCAAAATTACAATACTTTAAGGCCCAATATGCCTTGTGTTCAAGTTTGATAGCAAGATGGCAAGCCTTTCCGTACACTAGCTTATATGGAGTGCACCCGATGGGTGTTTTAAAAGCGGCACGGAAGGCCCATAATGCATCATCAAACTTATCGGACCACGAAGCTCGATTTTCGCCTACGGTCCTTTTTAAAATACGTTTCAAACCACAATTTAAAACCTCTACTTGTCCACTCATTTGTGGATGATACGCAGTAGAAAGACGGTGGGTAACTCCATACTTAAGCATGACTTTGGCAAATTAATCATTACAAAAATGGGTATCGCGATTACTAATTATAGCACGAGGAGTTCCAAATCGGGCAAAAAGAGATTTCAAGAATTTTACAACAACTCGGGCATCGTTAGTGGGGAGCGCTTTTGCTTCAACCCATTTGGACAAGTAGTCGACGGCCATGAGAATGTACTTGTTCCCTCGAGAAGACGGGAACGGTCCTATAAAATTGATGCCCCACTCGTCAAAGATTTCGCACGCTTAGATTGCATTTTGAGGCATTTCATCACGTTGCGAGATTTTGCCTTGACGTTAACAAGCGGCACACCATGTGACCAAGTCATGGGCATCTCGGTAAATAGTAGGCCAAAAGAAACCGAAATCAAAGACTTTTTTAGCGGTATAGTTGGCACCATGATGTCCCCCGGTGGGTCTATTATGGCAAGCCATGAGGATATCAACGGCTTATTGGCCGTAAACACATCGCCTAATCGTTTGATCCGCACAAATCTTAAACAAATAGGGGTCGTCCCAAAAATAAGGCTTAACATCCTTAAAGATTTTTTTTCTTTTGTTGGGACGACATCCCTTTCACAATAAAATTCCATGCATGGTAATTTGAAATGTGGGCAAACCATAGGGTACTTGAATCACCACGAAAGGTAACCATCCCAAGTGTCTCGAGAGGAAATGTTTTCATAATTTCCTTTTTCTCAAGATCACTTTGATGGGGATTTTCTAGTCTTGATAAGTGGTCGGCCGCGAGATTCTCCGCTCCTTTTTTATCACGAATAATAACATCGAATTCTTGGAGTAGGAGAATCCACTAGAGCAATCTCGGCATAGCATCTTGCTTAGCAAGAAGATACTTAAGAGCCTAGTGGTCCGTAGACACTATGGTCTTTGATAAGACTAAGTAAGGCCGAAAATTCTCGAAAGCATACACTACTTCTAATAATTCTTTCTCCGTCGTAGTGTAATGTGCTTGAGCATCCGTCATGGTCTTACTAGCATAGTGTACAGGCAAAAAATGTTTGGTCTTACGTTGCCCCAAGACTGCACCTACAGCATAATCACTAGCGTCGTACATAATTTCAAATGGTAGGTCTCAATCAGGGGCAACTAAAATTGGGGATTCGGTTAACTTTTTCTTAAGTATGTTAAATGCTTCAATACATTCTTTCGAGAAAACAAACGGGGTTTCTTTTTCAAGAAGATGGGTTATCGGCCGGGCGATTTTAGAAAAATCTTGAATAAATCGATGATAGAACCCGACGTGACCTAAAAACCTTCTAACGCCTTTGACGGTAGTCCGATGAGGGAGTTTAGCTATAACATCAACTTTAGCTTTGTCGACCTCAATCCCAGACTTTGAAATTTTATG
>BQNB010203392.1:0-10766 GCA_026074375.1 Tanacetum coccineum | reverse complement strand
TGATTGAAATCGTAATATGACCTGAAAACACGGGGTGTTATAGTCTTCCCCCGTTAAATGAGCCTTGTCCTCAAGGCTTAAGACGCGACACTTGATGACAGTGCGGTCTCGATGAAAAGATGTGGGTACTTCTACTTGAATTGATCCTCATGTTCCCAGGTAAACTGAGGACCTTGTTTAGAGTTCCATCTATTTTTAATGATGGGAATGCGACTTCTCTTTAATTGTTTGATCTCATGATCCATAACTTCTACTCGTTCTTCCACAAAGTGGAGCTTGTCATCAACACGTAGTTCTTCCAACGGAATCACAAGTGACTCATCGGACAGACACTTCTTCATATTTGACACGTGAAACGTGCTATGAACTCAGCTTAATTGTTGTGGTAGTTCAAGTTTATAGGCAACAGTTCTAACTCTCTCGATCACCTTGAAAGGGCCGACATACCTGATAAGTGTAAAATACACATATCCATTTATACTTAAAATAACCCAATTAAACCCAAAACAGTCCAAAAATAGCAAAAATATGCTTGTATTTGTGTTTTGTGTGTGCAGGTACGGATAAGTCAAAAATCACAAGAAAACAGTCAAAAGCGAGCAAACACGGACACGAGAATCAGAAGAGTTCAAAAAGAAGCCAAAGATTCAAAGCCGAAGCCCGAAAAGTCAAGCCTCAGTCAAATTCAGTCAAAGATGGTCAATAAAAGTCAACCAAACCCAAATCCCTAGCCATTTCCTCTTTTATGAAGCCACAAGGACCAATCTTGCAAATCCCGAAAGTTATTTATAACTTGAAAAAGGGAAAAGGAAGAGAGGGGCCAAAAGTGCAAACTTCCCAAACTCCAACAGTTTTAACTGTCGAAATAAGGGCGCCAAAGGTGTTACTGTTCACCCATCGTCCCGAAAGTTACCATCCAGTCAAAAACAAAGGGGTTTCTCAAATTAAAGGGCTAGATGGTCAATTAAGGAGCTCATAAGTGCAAGGCAAGGGTCAAATCAGTCTTTCCAAGAGATTCATTAGCTCAAGTTCAAGCTAAAGCCACGTCAACAATGGTGAAAGCACAAATTTATGTGGGTTTTTGTGCTAAAACACTCACAAAAGAAGCACAAACGTCACATCAATGGAATGACACGCTGGCAATCCTCAGGTGTCCACAGCTTGATCAAACGGCCACAAATGAAGCTCAAATGATTGAAGAAATGATTGGCCAGGATTGAAAGATTGGAGAGCAGGGCTAGAGATCCTAGAAGCTTCCTCAAGACCTATAAATAGGGCCTTCCTCTCACACATACGAGTGTCTTTTTTATCTAGGTTTTTAGTAATTTAGTCTAGCTTAAATTTCGTATTTTTCTTAAATGTAATTTTCCTTAAAATGTTTTGTAAGCAAGTTTTTATTAATGAAATTTAGTTTTTCTTAATCTCTCAAAGTTCCTTTTTCATAAATTCTCTTAATAAGCTAAGTTGTCTCAATAAGCTAATAAGCTCATTTTAAGCTCTTTCAGTCTATAAGCTGAAATAGAGCTGTTTGAATTCAGTATTAATCTTATCTAAACCTTAAATCAGTTAAATCTATTATGGATCTTACTAAATTTGAGCTTTTGGAAGGGGATCTTAACTTGGAAGAGATCCCAAGGACTTTACTCTAGCTTATCTAATAAGCTAGGGAGCTTGTAGCTGCCATTATTGGTTCCTCTTGTTTAGCTAGAGGAGTTTGTAAGTTTCTCTTTCATTTTCCTTTAAATTCTAGTTTTAAATAATGATATTATTGCTTGCTATGTTTAGATCTTATTTTTGCTTGCTTATTATCTGCTTATTTTTGCTTTTTATCTCTTATATTTGCTTATTAGTTCATTCTCTTAATCTGTTTTTGCTTTTCTTAGTTTAGATCATAGTCTTCCATATATTTGTCTAAAAAACCTTAAAAAACCAAAAATATTAGGAAATTAGTTTAAATCTTAGACTATTGCTTAATCAGTTGTTAATTCATGTTAATTAGGTTTGTTAAAAGCTAAAAATTATCTGGTATTAAGTTTCTAATAGGTAGATTTCATTTTAAAAAGCTTTATCAAATCTGTCAATCTTTATAAGGGGTGTTTGGCACAAGAAAGTTTGACCTCTAAAAGTCAAAATGACTTGTGCAAATTATTTGAGTCAGCTTTAGTATCTCTTAAAAACATTAGGTGAGAAGTTTTTACAAGTTAGATTTTGAAAATGAAAAGTTTAGAGCTTATTTTAATAATGTCAGCACCAGGGTACTTAGGAGTTTGGATTTTATAGCTTAATTTTGAACTTAGCTCTTTGAGCTGTTGTTGGTGTTTGCATTGAGTTTGTAAACACTCACTAAGAGTGTTTTAGTGCAGGAGTCCCCTTAGGAAACCTGCACTTTTGAGTTGCACTTGTGCAAAGTGCACCAGTACTAACAATAAGTTAGTACTGCTGTCACTTTTGGCTTAAGATTAAGCCAAGTAATCTTAGGACTTAGCTTTTCAAATTAAGGTAGTATATAGTTTAGAGGTAGCTTAATATAGATTAGGTAATAGATTTAGATTTATTGCTTATTAGTTTAGCTTAATTTGCTGCCAAAATTCACCAAAGAGCCAAAAGCACCAAAAATGGTAGGTAAATTAGTGGTTTCTTAAAATTGTTAAATTTAGCTTAAGTTACTTGTTTAATTGCTTAAATAGTTAGTTTATAAGTAGTTCTTCAAGCCTTCTATAGCTTATAGTCTATTTTACTTCTTTGTGCTTTTTAGCTTAATGAGATTTTGTGCTTATTTTCTAGATTTCCAAGTTTAGCATTTTCATCATCATTTTTAGTTGCTTTTAAGTGTTTCTAGATTAGTTTTCTTTTCATTCTTAGATTAAGCAACTTATAAGCTTTCTAGAACACTTTCCCTTTTTCATTTTAAGCTTAAATTGAGCTTGTTACAAGCTTTTAAGTGAAACCAAAGCCAAAACCCTTCTCACTGTAACAACTTATTTATAAGCTGTTTTAGAGCTTATTACTTAGTTTCAGCTAAAGTTCCTTTTGTTAAAATAGCTTATTTTAGTCCATTTTTTTAGTTTCTAGTATTTAGTTTTTCATAAAAGTTAAAAAATAAAAAGTGCAAAAAGTGGGGTTAGCCTGCCTCGAACCCACGACCTCCCATACACAACACCAACACCTTAACCAGTTTGCTACAATAGCTCATCCGTTTTCATATCCTTTCTTTAAACCTTTATACACCTTTTGGCTTTATAAGCTTAATAAGCTGTTAAGCTTATTTTATAAGCTACAACTTCGGGCTTATTTTTCCTAGGTTTCTAATAGCTTAAGCTATTTTCTGAATTTTTTCTAGAATTTTTACTTTAAGTTTAGTATATTTAATCTTTTATTTTCTTTAAAAACTTTAAAAAATCATAAAAAATAGAAAAATAATCAGAAAAATAAAAATCTTTTTTATAAAATTTTCTTTTTATATAAAGTTCGTAGGAAAATTAGTCTCACTTTCGTAAAGTCTATTTTGCAAAAATTCATCTTTTTAAAGAACGGGTTTCGTTCGTGTTCTCGGTTTTCAATTTTAACCCTCGTTTTAACTCCGTTTTCGTCCTAGTTTTTTTAAACTTCGTTTTTAGCTAATTAGAATACAATTTAAAAGGAAAATAAAAATTAGGTTTAATTTTATAGAATTTAGGTTTTTGGCCTTAGTTTTAGTGTCCCGTTTCGCGTTTTTAATTAAATTTTGAAATCGTTGCTTTTTATTTAGTAGTTATAGAATATCAAAAATATCTTTGCTTCATTCAAATCAGAATCCAAACTTAAACGAGGTTTCAATTTCACTAGTCGTTGGGGAAACGACCCGGGTGATCATACTTACCCGGTTAAATATACGTATTATATATTATATTTTATATATATTTTTGAGAGTGAATTTTATCAAGGGTAACTTGGTAACTTTCTTAATTACTCTTTTAAAGTATTATATTTTATATATATTTTACGTGTATTAAAACTTACAATCAGTTTTTGGCAACCGTCTCTTTTGAGTCGTTTTCTATGATTATGATGAGTTGTATCCATGAGTTTCACCCCAGATTAGCTTCTACTGCTCATAAGTTGTAAGAAATGGGGTGTTATCATACATTTGATATAATGGCTCCCAAGAGGACATCAACATCTGCAGCACCAACCATGACTCAGGCCGCCATCAAGAAATTAGTTGCTGATAGTGTTTCCGCAGCTCTGGAACGCAAAGCTGCTACATGGCAAATACTGACAATACAAATTGGAACAACGGAGAAAGAAAAGCTCATGTAGCAAGAAAATGTAAGCTACAAAGAGTTTATGACTGCCAACCTTCCAATTTCAAAGTACAAAAGGCGCTGTTGGCCCATCCGCTAAGTTTGAGCGAACTGCGAATCAGTGTTTTCCAGAGCAACTGATACCAAAGACTGCAAGTGAAGTTTTGCTCCTGGTACTTTGACTGAAAGAAGCTTTGTCTTGGTGGAATTCATTCGCACCAGGCCTATTGGAAGAAAGAAGCTTACAAGATTACCTGTGTTGAAATTCAGAAGCTTTTGATAAAAAAGGTACTGTCCCGATTTTGAGATCCAGAGAAGGAAGACGATTATACCATCTGACTGTGATAGGGAATGATCTCAAGACAATGTGAGAAGATCTAGGAATTGCAACCTTATGTCCCTGACTAGGGTGCCAGAATCTGATAAAATGATGGAAGTTTCATCGGGGGATTGCCTCGAACTATTGATTGAATGTTACCCGCCTCTAAAACCTCAAACTCTAGAGGAACCATTAAACATAGTACAGAGGCTAATGGATCAGGTAACAAAGTACACTCCAGTGCAAGTATCAAGTGATCACAAACAAAAGTTTGACGACAGAAGAACTTTCAACAACAACAACTACCGCAACAATAATAACAACAACTACCGTAACACTAACACCAACAACCGCTACAATAATCACTAACCACAACAGAAAAAAAGGCAAGAAGCTGTCAGAGCTTATGTTGCCACTCCAACTGAGAATAGTAGGTATGCTGGAAACCTCCCATTGTGTAGAAGATATGTTCTACATCACACAGGACCTTGCACTGTCTAATGTAATACTTGCAACAAGGTAGGTCATTTAACCAAGAACTGCAAAAACAAGGGGCCAACCACTAGAAGTAATCTGCTACTAGTGACAGTTACTTGTCATGCCTGTAGAGAGAAAGGACATTATGCAAATCAGTGCCGAAAGACCACCAACAACAATGCCCAGGGGAGAGCTTACATGCTAAGGGATAGGAATGCTCACCAAGACCTGAACGTAGTCACGGGTATGTTCCTGCTAAAACCAACATCTAAGCTAGAGTATTATTTGATTCCTGGAGCTGATAAATAGCTTCGTATCCTATCTCTTGCCGCTATGAAAAATCGCCCACCTATGACAATAGATACCGTTTACAATATCAAAATGCTGACGGAAATCCCTAGTAAGCACAACCACCGTTTCCAGGGTGCACCCTGACTTTGTTTAAACCAACCTTTTGAAATTGATCTCTGCCGATTAGCTCGGTATTCGACGTCATCATTGTTATGGATTGGTTATTCTCATATCATGCTAAAATTATCTATGACGAGAAAGTCGTCACTACCCACTCGACGGTGAAACCTGATCATACAAGTGATCAAAGTAAAACCCTAAAGAAGCCTCATTCCTGTATTAAATTGAAAACCGAAAGGTATATATCCAGGGGATGTCAAGTTTTCGTAGCCCAAGTAATGGAGGAGAAGTCAGACGAAAAACGACTGGAAGATATACCGGTAGTTAGAGAATTTTTGGAAGTTTTTCCTGAAGATCTACCTGGCCTTCCTCCAGTTCGTCAAATAGAATTCTAAATCGATCTAATTCCAGGAGCAGCACCAGTAGCCCGAGCACCCTATAGATTAGCTCCTTCAGAAATGCAAGACGTATCTACCAACTCAAGAGTATAACAGACGCGAGTTTTATGACCGAGTACTTCTCCCTGGGGATGCTCCTGTCTTATTTGTTCAAAAAGAAAGACCAGATCATTCAAGAATGTGTATCGAATACCGGGAGTAGAATACACTCACCGTAAAAATCGCTATCCATTACCCCATATCTATAATTTATTCGACCAACTTCAAGAGTTATGAGTTTTACTCAAAAATTGACGTTAAGATCAGGCTATCATCAACTGAGCGTGCCAGGGATGAAGATATTCCCATAACTGCTTTCAGAATCGGTACAGACACTACGAAATCAAGTGGGAAATATGCCATTTGGTTTAACGAACCACCTGCGTATTTCATGACTCATGAACCGTGTGTGTAAACCATACTTGGATAAATTTGTGATAGTATTCATTGATGATATCTTATCTACTCTCGTAACAAGAAGAACATGCAGATCACCTTAAATAATCTGGAATTTACTCAGAAAGGAGAATGGATGCCAAATTCACCAAATGTTGATTTCTTATCGAAATCGTGTGATATTATTGGGACACTTTAAATTGAAAACAAAGGAATTCAGTGTGACCCTCCAAGCATGAAGCCGTTAAAATGTGGGCATCTCCTACCACACCTACAGAATACGCCAATTCTTTGGACAAGCCGCATACTATCGAGATTCATCAATATTTTTCGAAGATTACAAATCTTTGACAGAATTAACACCCCAGAAAAACAAGAATAATATCTGAAGAGAAACTCAGAGTCACTTTCAAATACTAAAGCAAAATTTCGACGTGAAGCTCTAATCTTACATTACTAAAGGAAATCGATGACTTGTCATTTACTGTGAGGCACAGCATCAAGGTCTGGAACGGTATAAATGCAAAAGAAAAAGATTATTATGCATATCATCCGACAAACTAAAGCCCTAATGACGAAAACCTACACCACACACGACTCAAAGTTAGAGCAGTGAGTATTCCGGCGGTCTAAAGGAATGTTTGGAGACAGCCGTGACCGTGTTATGGCAGCGAAAGAGTACAGTTTTCACTGATCACGAGAAAGATTCTTTAGTGCTATATCCGTGATCAGGAAGATGTTGCTGAGCACAGTAACAACTTCGGTTATGCTAGGCATTGGCTCGTGTGCTAGATTACAGATTGGTTTGAATGTGGTATCGCCTGGGTTGGTATGTATATGCGAGTCAGAGTAGAGAGCGATATCGCTAGTTGCAGAGGTGCAGCGATTGCTGGCGATAGCGAGGTATGTCCTTAAGTCGTGTGAAGGGGAACGACGTGCAAAGCCGGTACACCCGTGTCGTTATAGAGCATTACGTGTTCATGACTTCTGAGCGCACGCTGTATGAATGACTATCGTGTGCGAATCCTCGAGCGACGAAGAGAGTGACAGCGGGTCAAAAGAGGAGACATCAATCTTAGATGATGACTTCTTAACACGACCTGCGTGTGAATCAGTCGCAGAGATTGACTAGTTCGATGTAAGTACTCACTTACTTATAGAACGAGATGTGAATCAAAAATGTGGAAGTGGTTTAGCCACACTAGATGTTACATTCTGAGGACTTGGATCATGCATTGAATCCCCTAATTCAAGTATTCCATTCATCCCAGGTTCTGACAAAAAATAGGAGAGCGAACTGATGACGAGAAAGACTGCGCTTATTGATGCGCACACACATGTTCGTCTAGAGTGACAGTCATCAGCATAATATGAGCTTTGTTCTAACTTGTGAGTACACCTCCAACCGCCCTATAAAGTTGAATGCAACAAATACCATACGAACGGCATGAGCTGATACACATTTAACTAATTGTACTTAGAATTATTAGAGAGTGAGAGAGAGAGAGTGGGGGTGAGGTGAGAGAGAGAGGAGTGAGAGGTTATTGTATGTGGTCATGCATTTCGCGCCGCGGGAGATTGGAGTGAAAAAATGGAAAGGCGGAGCGAACAAAGAGTGTGGGCGAGCGCGCTTGAACATTATAGTATTGATAGCAATGTATGCGTGTGCGATGAGTAACGTGCTTCAAACACGGCAATCACAGACAACTCTGGTTAATATAACAAGTCTTATTATTGAAGATAAGTGATTGAGAGAGATGTGCGTGGTGGTTTATAAAAAATAATCTTAACAACGTTCGGAACAGCTGATGGGAGTTTTAATTATGTATAACTTTGTGAGCTAGGCACTTAAATCGTAACCCAACAACTCAGCAGAGAGCGTGGAAAGAGGGGGACAACTAAATAAAGAAATACTTCTTAATCTTGAAGCTCCCTAGAGCGAGAGGTGTGTATGTAGTATGTCGAGCGCGGGACATGAGTTATAGCGAGCGCGCTTTGATGATAAGATCATAAAGTGTGCGGTAACACTTGCGGCAGGTAAGCGAGAGAGTTATTCATAATCATAGAATTAAGCACGAAGCGTTAAATTGTGGGTGATAGTGGCGGAGAATGTTTTGAAAACTAAGAGCAGATATTACTACTTATATTAACAATATTACACATTTAGAACCTGGTTTGGAAAACGGCAGTAATCTCAATAGGGAATATTGCGACACACATACGACTGGGTGTGTCGCTCAAAGACCAAACTTACTGGTCCCATCTAGATGAACACAAGTTCAACACGTTCTGATCTCTGCAAAAATACGGTCGGCTAATGGGATCGATCTAGAGCAACGACTCACTATCTAAGTACCGCACTATTTCAAATCCCTATACACCTTAATAAAATGACTACTATGCACCAATACTTATAAACTATTATTTTACAAGACATAAGTTTATTAATCTATCAAGGTTATGAGCTATTATCTATCACAACATTAGAGGTCTATGTACTATGGAGTGTATATAGCTCTATATATAAATCTTACAACCTTCAGACATACTGCTATTGTCGGTATTACACTCTTGGGTTCGGAGAGAGGTTCTTAAGAAGTAGTATTGGTGACGTGCAGCGGGAGGAGCGATTGGGACGGGTCATACTGTATCGTGCGAGGATTGGTTGAGTTTTCTACACTTGGAATTCTGTCACGACGAGCTATATGAAGAGCGATAGATGGGCTTATGGGGTGCTCTCTGTCGCACAAGAGGCTGACATGGCGTTACGGGTAGTATCAGCGCCGAGAGACCGTGAGTTAGTGACAAAGATGTAAGTTCTAGCTAGGCAAAGGAACACTCAAATATGCTTCCAGCCTGTGTTATAGATTTTGGAAAAGGTTGGGAAAGACACTTACCATTGGTAGAATTTTCTTACAATAACAGTTACCATGCCAGTATTAAGGAAGCACCATTCGAGGCACTTTATGGTCGAAAGTGCAGATCACCTGTCTGCTGGGCCGAAGTTGGAGATGTTCAACTCACGGGACCAGAGATAATCCATGAAACTACCAAAAAGATAGTGCAAATTCGACAACGCTTGCAAGCTGCAAGAGACCGACAAAGGATTTATGCCAATATAAGGCGAAAGCCTTTGGCATTCTAAGTTGGAGATCGTGTTATGTTAAAAGTATCACCTCGAAAAGGTGTCATCCGATTCAGAAAGCGAGGAAAGCTTAGCCTCTGGTACATTGGACCATTTAAGATCCTTAAAAGGGTTGGCCTAGTGGCATGCACACTTGAGCTTCCTGAAGAACTCAGTAGTGTCCACAGTACTTTCCACGTTTCTAATCTAAAGAAATGCCTATCTAATGAATCTCTCATCATTCCAATGAAAGAGCTTCGGCTCAATGACACACTCAATTTTGTGGAAGAACTAGTGGAAATTATGGATCAAGAAGTCAAGCAAATAAGACAAAGTCGCATCCCTATTGTCAAAGTAAGAAGGAACTCTAAAAGAGGACCAGAATTTATGTGGGAACGCGAAGATCAAACTCGTGCCAAGTATCCACATCTGTTTTCAAACATCACTCTAATATCCAACTAAATCTCAGGACGAGATTTCTTTTAAGGTTGGGAGACTATAACAACCCACAATTTTCATCTATGTAATTATCCATCTATTAAATTAGATGCAATTGTCATCAATGTAATATCTACTTATTAAATTAAGTACAACCATTTTCACGGGAATATTTTTGCTTTATTCCACCTATTATGCAACGTAACTTGCATAACCTAAGTAAACGAGCTCACGCAACCTACCTATGCCAATTTCATCAACGTTTATAGCCAGTAAACGTTATAATATGTCAAGCAATATGTTTTAAACTCTATTTTATCATACGTTATCTATTTAACGTACTTTTCAAAACGTTATTACAAAACGGATTTCAAACGTTAACGTTTATATCAAAACCCTAATTATATGTAATGTTTATATATAAAATGAATATACAAGCTTTCAAGGCATGTGTACAAGTGTACAATGCATATCATTTGAAATATTAATTCCCTCCTAAACCATGGTACAACTCCCTAAAGCTCAATGTACAATCCAATAATGCACGAATTCAAAATAAGCCATTTTCCCTCCAATTTCCTTATGAATTTCGTACAACATTTTAAACACAAGTTACAAGTCCCTAAAGCATCACATTTAAACTATTTTCCCTCCCTTTTCATTACACAAACACGTCCTAAAAACTAAAACCCTAACCCGAAAACCCTAATCTACCTGAAACACCTAAACTACTTCTAAACCTAATTCTAAGCAACGACCCTTACTCCACCATGATCCACCACCTTGTTAGCCTACTTGCCACCTCCTTGGCACCAACCAAGCACCCTAGCACCATTGTCATACCCTTGTGCACCAAGAAAACACCTCCTTGTCACCCCTTG
>BQNB010203389.1:0-10766 GCA_026074375.1 Tanacetum coccineum | reverse complement strand
AGAGTGATTTAGTGAGAAAAAGAATTGAGAGAATTTGTGAGTTGAAAAACAAAAAGAGAGTTGTTTAAAAACAAAAAGAGAGAATTGTGAGTAAAAAGAATTGAGAGAAATCAAAAACAGATATAGAGTTTTTGTGAGCTAAAATATTAATTTGATGATGAAAAAGCTGATTAGAATGGAATTGGAGTTAATGCTGGTGATTCAAAATTAATGCTGCTAGGCATAAACTTACTGCTGCCGAGGAAAGTTAATGCTGCTAGGCATAAACTTACTGCTGCTGGGGAAAGTTAATGTTGCAAGGCATAAACTTACTACTGCTGTTGAATGTTAATGCTGCTAGGCATAACTTACAACTGCTGGTGAACGTTAATGCTGTTGAGGGTAGTTTCATAAGTACTTCGATTAAGGGTTTCATTCACTCATTTAATCAATTTCATTCAATCATATACTCTCTAATCACAAACCCTAACTCAATTTCATCATTCATCATTAAAACATAACACAATGATGACCCTACAGTTTGCTGATACTCATAACTTAATCGCATTTTTGGCTAAACCCGCTGAAAGTAAAGGGTTTGAGCAGATAGTGGATTTTCTTAATGCACACACTATTAAGTATGCACTAATGGTTAATCCTACGATCTATACTTCATGTATTGAACAATTCTGGGCTACTGTCAATGGGGAAGTACAGTTACAAGCCCTAGTAAATTGGAAGAGGATAAAGAAACAGCAGAGCTTCAAAGTCTAATAGAAGTTGTTCCTAATAAAGAGGAAGTAGCAATTGATGCTATTCTTTTGGCTACTAAGCCTCCAAGCATTGTTGGCTGGAAGATCCATAAAGAAGGAAAGAAAATCTGTTAGACCTAGAAATATCTATTGTAATATTGAATTGATGGTCATTTAACATACCCGAACCTTGTAATAGATTAATTAGAGTGTACGGGAATTCTATAACTTAATAGGGCCTAGTTACGGGCTTTAAAGCCCGTTAGGTATCAAGCAGGCCCAGGAAGCCCATTATAGAACACTGGGCCGGTCCATGGTGTTTGTAGAACTATATATACCCCTCTCCTAGTGTGGAGTTTCAAAGTAATCTAACCCTTTTTGTTTTGTTTATTTCTCTCTCTAAACTCTCTTCTCTCTCTAAAACTACACGTCTCATTCTCTTTGTTTCTAGTGATTGTGTTGTGAAATTGATAAGGCTAACATGTGGTATCAAGAGCTCATGGTTACCTAGTGATTGTTTGGATCAAATTCGTGGCTTTGTTGTTTTTGTTTTTTTTCTTTTTGGTTCGAATAGAAAAGCTAGAAACTTTACAGTTTGATCTTTGTTTGTGGTTAACGTTGGTAAAGGTTGGTACTTTAGTGTTTAGAACAAGCCCTTATATCGTTTATTGAGGTTCTACAGCTTATTTGGTGGCTTACTTGAAAGTTTGAAGATTTTTCTTGGCTGCGTTTTGTGTATACAAGAGTTGTCCTTGGTTGTGGTTTGTGTATTAAAGGGTAATTCTTGGCTGCGTTTTGCCTAGATCCCATTGCTCCATTTGGGTTGTTTTCCATTTGTGGAATAGGGACAAACTGGTATGATAACGACGGGTGTACTTTATTGAAAGTGACCCTGCGTTTTGTCTCTAAAGTCCTTCGTTTTGCCTCAACGTTGCGTTTTGCCACTACGTTTTGGTATATTGAAGATTTTTTTTATAAAAAATCTCAAGGAAAGATTGCGTTTTGTCCTTGTTGCGTTTTGTGATTGGTTACGGTTTGTCTCAAAAGATGTCTTGCGGTTTGTCTCTTTGCAAAGTGTTACGTTTTGCTCAAGAAGGTTGCAGTTTGGCCAAAGATTTGTTGCGTTTTGCCTCAAAGAAGTCACTGCGATTTGATCTTGCGTTTTGGTGTTGCGTTTTGCCTACTGAAGACCCTTTATCAAAGTCAAAGTCAAACGCTATGCTGCCAAAATTTCAAGAAATGTTGCATTTTGTCTAAAGATTGCGTTTTGTCTCATTGCGTTTTACCCTGAAGCATTACGTTTTGTCTTCTCTGAGTTTTTGCTTATTGAGATTTGTCTAACATTCTTGGTTGAGATTTGACAATCGTTCTTCGTTGAGACTTGCTATACTTTGACCTTCTTTAGACACCAACGTCAAGGACTTAGAACTTCATCTTGGACTTAACATACAATCAATTAACAACAACAAACCTCATCATCTAAACTTAACTTCAATCAATCAAGGATTTAATTAATTCATCATACCTTAACTTCTTCAATTAATCGTTTACGGTTTCTTCGATTTCCAATCATAGATTTGTAAAATCCCGTGGAAATTAATTTCATTTCATTTGAATTAATCTTAGTCAATCACAATCACTTAAATGATCCATAACTTATCATTTTCAATTCACTCTTTCATAATGTCTACTCAACAAGACATTTATGCTGCTGGTTCCGAAAACCGTCCTCCTATGCTCAACAAAGACAACTACGTTCCATGGTCGTCTCGTATCATCCGGTATGCAAGGAGTAGACCTAATGGCAAGATGATTGTTGACTCCTTTGAGAATGGTCCTTATGTAAGGAGAATGGTTACTACTCCAGGAGAACCAGATCTTTCTGTTCCAGTTCCTGAAACATTTCATGAACAAACTGACGAGGAACTAACAGAGAATGATATCAGGCGGATGAATGCAGATGATCAAGCTATTCAAACTATTCTCTTAGGCCTTCCTGAAGATGTGTATGCTACTGTAGATATTTGTGAGACAACTAAGGAAATATGGGAACGTGTACGACAAATGATGAAAGGTTCAGACATTGGGGAACAGAGAAGAAGGCAAAGCTCTTTAATGAATGGGAAAAGTTCACTTCTACTGACGGGGAATCGATCGAATCTTATTATCATCGTTTCATGCAACTTATGAATGATCTCAAAAGGAACAAACATTTCCCAGAAAACATTGCAGCAAATCTCAAGTTTCTCAACAACCTTCAACCTGAATGGAAGAGGCACGTCACCATAGTTCGTCAAACAAAGAATCTTCATGAAGCTGATTTCACTCAGATCTATGACTTTCTAAAGATGAACCAGGATGAGGTAAATGAACTAAGGGCTGAACGTCTCGCAAAAACTCATGACCCTTTGGCGTTGATGGCTCACTCTCAGAATCCATACAACTTTCCTGCAACCCACAATGATCAATCATCCTCCAGTACTCACTCGCAACAATCATTCCCAATCAACAACAAGTACAACCCACAACCATCATTCAATCAGAACTTCATGCAACCACCAATGACTTCTCTTGAAGACATTAATGATCCTAATGAAGCAATGAACGCCACACTTATCCTCTTTGCTAAGGCATTCCAACTAACCACACCAACCAACAACAACCAAAGGACCTCATCTAACCCACGAAACTGTCAGATTGCTCAGCCGGGTATGAACATGGGTCAAGATAGATAAATTCAGAATATTGGAGGAAATGGTGGGAATCAGTTTGGACAATATGCTGGAAAAGTAGCACAGAATCAACAAGGGTACAATGCATGACAGAATGTTGGGAATCAAGTTGCTCAGAATATAGTTTAGAATCCGGGTGTTCAGAATGGTGGTAATCAGAATGGGCTTGTAGTTGTTCCAGGGATTGCCAATCAGAATGGAACTGGTAATATTGTTGCTGCAAGGGCTGAGGGTACTAGAAATGGGAATCAAGTCAGGTGCTATAATTGCAGAGGATTGGGTCACATTGCTAGGAATTGCACAGCCAGACCAAGGAGAAGGGATGCTGCTTATATTCAAACTCATCTGCTCATTGCTCAAAAGGAAGAAGCAAGGATTCAACTTCAAGCAGAATAATTTGACTTCATGACTGCTACAGGGGATCTAGATGAGATAGAGGAAGTCAACGCTAACTGCATCTTGATGGAAAATTTATAGCAACCATCCACATCTGGTACTCAGCTTGACAAGGCTCCCGTTTATGACACAGACGGCTCAGCTGAGGTACAACATAATGACAACTGTTACGATAATGATATATTCAATATGTTCACTCAAGAAGAGCAGTATACGGATCTACTCGAGCCCATTCCTGAACCACAACTAGTGCCACAGAATGACAACAATGTTACTTCTGTTTCCCCAAGTATGGTGCAAAGTGGGAGTACAGTAGAGTCAAGTTCTGCTCCTAATGAGGAAACACATGCTCATCAGGAAACAGTATATTGTAATTTAATTGATCAAGTTGCTCAGGTTAATATGGTTAATCGTAACATGAGAGCAACTAATGCCGAATTAAAATCTGAGCTTGCTAGATATAAAATTCAAGAACAACGTATGGAAATCAGTCAGGATAAATATGACAAACTTGAAAAGTGTTATCAAGAGTCTGTTTATCAAGAACAGTGTCTTACCAGAAAAATAAATGCTTTACATCTAAGTTCTGCTAAACAAATAACGACTTTGAATGATGAGATTTCCAATCTTAATAAACAACTTTCAAAAGAAAAATCAACTATATCCTCTCTTATGGAAGAAAAGAAAAGGCTGAAACATGATTTCAAAACACGGGAAGACAAGGATCTTGATAGGGAAGTTGACCTAGAAGCCAAAATTAAAGAACTTGAGAACATTCTGCTTAAAAGGGATCAAACGGTTCAGACCATGCACATGCTCAACCCTAATCTAGACTTATTTTATCACCAAGATCAGAAAATAGCCTCAGGTTACCCGAATCCTTTATATCTCAAGCAAGCTCAACTAAAACAACAAAGTTTGTATGATGGTAATCTGCTGTTAAAGAAACATGATCCTCCTGCTGTGTATGTTTCAGAGGAAACACTTGAACTTGCTCAAGAGAGTCGTGAAAAAATGAGATTTTTAAAGAAGGAAATAAAACCGGTTAATTACGCTAAGATTAATCATTTGTCAGGGGTTTTTATTCCTCAAACGACCAAATCTAAGGAAGAGTTATTTTTATCAAACGTTTCTAACATGGTCACCATTTCCAAAACGATTTCTATACCAAATGAAGATCTTTCGGATGACACTACTCCAAGTGTTGCACGAAAGTTTCTAAATGAGGTTAAAAATTCTCTTGTGACTCTTCAACGTGTTGTTAAACAAAAAATGACTTTAGAAGTACACAATTGGTCATCTTCTACTCATAAAGAGGTTCACAAAATTATATCTTATGAAATTGCCCCTATTATTAACCAAGTTGATGCTAGGGTGCAAAATTTTGAGATACAATTTCTGAAAGAAGCAGCCAAGTTTGTTCGAGACTTCAAATCTCTTGCAAAGGAGGCTGATGAATCTCTAGATAAGCAAAAGTATTTAGAACTTGAAATAGAACGACTCTTAAAAGCAAGTGTCATTCATGATATTATGTCTATTGTACAAAATAGCTTTGTTGATGTTCCATCGAATCTCCAAACTGAGCTTGATCGTACGAATGAAAAACTCGAAAACTATATCATTAAAAAGGAAAACGAATATGCTAAACTTTGGAATGATTGGTATCAAAAATGTGAAGAGTGTAAATATGATAAAATTTCATATCATAAAGCTTACAAAGACATGCAATACCAAATTGAACGATTGCAAGCTCAGTTGGGAGATCTTAAGGGTAAAAGAAGCATCACTCCCAGTGCTTCAAATACCCTTGTGAATCAGAGTTAGAGACCAAAAATTGTCGGGAAATTGAATTTCAATGTGGTTAATTATGAACGTGAAATTAGGTATCTCAAGACAACCTACAAGAATCTATTCGACTCTATCACATCTAACCGGGCAAATGCCAAACTTCATAACCTCATTTATGAAAATGCTAAGTTAAGAGCCCATGTATTTGAGAAAACTTCTGAATCCATGAACAACACCTCAGGGACAAGTGTGACTCCTCAGGTTGATAAACCCAAGCTTAGTGTTGTAACTCCTTTTCCTAAGAAGTTGCATGCATCGATTCTGTCACACTCTGTTTCTCTCAAACTAAGAATTAATGTTGTGAAAAAACATAATAATGTTATTGCCACCTGGGGGGGGGGAAAAAATGTTTAAAATAGATCCATCTCAAACTTCTAGGGTAGATCTGGTGCCTAACAACCAATCTGTGCAAGCATTAGGACAAATCCGATCACTAATTCTCAGCACCATGTCACATTTAAGGAACATGTGAGTTCTGACACGGTTAATTCATCTTCTACAGGATTAGTGCACACTGCTAGAACCAGACTCCCACCACCACAAAGATGTGAAGCGATCTTAATCCCTGTAGTAACGATGAATTACCGTGTAGACTCTCCAACAAGTTCCTATCCATAGACATGGTAATGTCCATCTACAAACTATCATGTCAAAATCAATCATCAATCCCACTCAAACAAACACAAACCCCCCCCCCACCCCAGACCCACACCAACCCCCCCCCCCCCCCCCCCCTACCTCAACCCCCCCCCCCACCCCACCCCCCCTCCCCCCCCTAACCCTCCCCCTCCCCCCACCCCCCCCCAACTACCAGAATTAATAGATTCGAATAACATATTTAGACCAGTTATAGGGGCTCTAGTCTAAAGGAATACAAGGAAGTGATAGGGTCCCCCCCCTTCTGCATTATGAGTGTAAAGCCAGAAAAATGTCGTATCAGTTAGAAGACCCACCGTAGGAATTTATAGTCTTTCCAAGACTCAGGAAAAACCATGTAATCTGAATGTTAATAAAATTAGCTAGCTAATTCGTTAATGATACTCTGGAAATTATTTATGGTACTTGAAAGCAATGTTTTGTTACAGCTAATCATGATGCATGGCTGCCTTCTTTTGTGAATGCATTGAATTCTCATGCATATAATCTGTGTGCTAAAGTCCCCCTAGTGCAAATCAAAAGAGACATAGGACACAAGTTTGGAAACCAAAACAAGTAGGGTCCAAAGAAAGACTTGCAACACCGAAGTCTAAACTGCCTCCAATGAAACTAATTGCCCTAATGATGATAATGCTTGTCCTTCTAACCCTCAGGAACCAATAAGAAAACGGTTTCCAAATTCAACTGTGTTTCTTGGCAGGTTGTCCAAATTTGTCTGTGGTGCGTCGACTCGGGTTGTTCCAAGCATATGACCGGGAACATCAAGCTTCTCATCAACTTTGTGTGGAAGTTTTTGGGAACTGTTCGCTTTGGGAACGACCACATTGCTGCAATTCTGGGATATGGTGATCTTAAATGGGGAAATATTACGATCGCCAGGGTTTACTTCGTTGAAGGTTTAGGCCACAATCTATTTTCGGTTGGTCAATTTTGTGATGCTGATTTAGAGGTCGCCTTCAGGAGGAACACTTGCTTCATTAGAGATCTGGATGGTGTTGACTTGCTCAAAGGCAACCGTACTACAAATCTCTATACCATCAATCTCTATGACATGGCCTCAGCTTCACCTATATGTCTCATGGCCCGTGCCACTCCTACAAAGTCATGGTTATGGCATCAACGATTATCCCACCTCAACTTCGACACCATCAACGACCTTGCCAAAAATGATCTCGTCTCTGGTTTACCAAAGTTTAAATATGCTAAAGAACATCTTTGCCCCTCTTGTGAGCAAGGAAAAAGCAAAAGAGCCTCTCACCCACCCAAACCAGTTCCGAACTCAAAGCAGCGGCTTCATCTGCTTCATATGGATTTGTGTGGTCCAATGCGAGTTGCAAGCATTAATGGTAAACGGTATATTCTAGTGATAGTAGGCGACTACTCTTGATACACTTGGGTTCATTTTCTTAAAACAAAGGATGAAACAGCCGAAGTAATTAAGAATTTCTTGAAGAATATTTATGTCTGTCTTCAAGCCCCTGTTATCATTGTTCGTACTGACAATGGAACTAAATTCAAAAATCTCGCACTTAAGGAACATTTTGATAGTGTTGTCATCACACATGAAAAATTCTGCTTGCAAAAACTCCTCAGCAAAATGGAAGTCGTTGAGCGTTATAAAAATCGTACGTTGGTTGAAGCATGCCAGAACTATGTTGATTCTTTCTCATTGCTTCGTTGTCCTATGGCTGTGATGCAATTGCTACTGGTGTTACACTCAAATCGTTCAATAATTCACTGACGTTTCAACGACCGTACGAGCTCATTCAAGGCAAAAAACCATATATCTCTTACCTTCATGTTTTTGGGGCTCTCTGTTATCCAAAGAATGTTCGTGAAGATATCAGTAAACTTGGTGCAAAAGGCGATATTGGCTTCTTCATTGGATATTCTGCTAATTATGTTGCTTACAGAGTGTATAACCAGAGGACAAAGAAAATCATGGAGACGATGAACGTTAATTCGTTTTTTCGATTGAAGCTTTCTACATAGCAATGGCTTTTGAACAAAATAGTTCAAAACCCGGTCTCTAAAGTCTGACTTCTGGACAAATCAGTTCCGGACTCGAATTAACCTATGCTCCGTCAACAATTACACCTCAAAAACCAAGTGAACGTAATTTGGATATTCTATTTGAACCATTGCATAATGAATATCTTGGGGGTCAACCATCAGAAGCACCAAGAACCGTTCCTGCTGCTCCAGTAATACAGAATCTTCAAGTTCCAACTGCATCTATAACAATTCAAGATTCTGCACCGACACCAACAAATTCCTCAAATACTCTAAACTCTTCACACAATGTTGACGAGCAATCACAACACCATGCTCAGCAGCAAGGGAATCATACTCTACTGCCAACTGCATCTGCTGCTGATAATGTTCCGAATGCCGTGTTCGAGGGAGATTTATTTATAAATCCTTTTGCCACACCTTCCATTGACTCTGCTGAATCTTCTACTCAAAATGTGGATCCCTCGAACATGCACACCTTTTATCAATCGTACCCATACGATTATCAATAGACTAAGGATCATCCGTTAGAGCTAGTCATAGGAGAACCCTCTTGACCGATTTTGACAAGAAATCAATTGAAAATGACTGGTGACACAGTACATCTACGCATAACCATAGCATTATGGAACCAAAGACCGTCAAAGAAGCTTTGACCGACCCTGCTTGGATTGAATCCATGCAAGAAGAACTTCATCAATTCATAAGGCTTGATGTATGGGAACTAGTTCCGTCACCGGATGGCATCAAACCCCTTACTCTGAAATGGTTATTCAAAAACAAGCATGATGAAGAAAACACGGTCATTCGCAACAAGTCTCGTCTAGTTGTGAGGGGGTATCGACAAGAGGAAGGAATTGACTTTGAAGAATCCTTCGCTCTAGTCGCTCGGATGGAAGCTATCAGGATATTCTTGGCATATGCTGCACACAAAGGATTCACTGTGTATCAAATGGATGTGAAAACTGCCTTTCTGCATGGTTCATTGAAAGAAGACGTGTACGTGTGTCAACCTGAAGGTTTCATTGATGCCGATCATCCAAGCCATGTCTACAAACTCAAAAAGGCATTGTATGGGTTAAAGCAAGCGCCGAGAGCATGGTACGATGAGCTGTCTACATTTCTCCTACAAAACGGATTCTCCAAAGGCATCATTGATCCGACGTTGTTTACCAGACGCTTTGACGATGACATCTTAGTGGTACAGGTCTATGTAGATGACATTATCTTTGGCTCAACAAACCCTAGATATGCCACCCTATTCTCTGACCTAATGAAAAGCCGCTTCAAAATGTCGATGATGGGGGAAATGACGTTTTTCCTTGGTTTACAGGTTAACCAATCCCCCAGTGGTATATTCATAACCAGTCCAACTACGTGAATGAAATCCTTAAGAAATATAGATTGAACACTTGTGATACTGTCGGTACTCCAATGGATATCAAAGACAAGCTTGACCTTGACCAGTTCGAAACTTCAGTTGATGCAATGAAATATCGTAGCATGATTGGTGCCCTTATGTACCTTACGTCAAGCAGACCGGACATTGTACATGCTACTTGTGTATGTGCTAGATACCAAGCTCAGCCTACCGAAAAGCACCTCAAAGAGGTTAAAAGGATCTTTCGTTATCTCCGGGGAACCGTTAATGCGGGTCTCTGGTATACGAAGGATTCTGGTTTTGAACTAACCGGATTTTCAGATGCTGATTATGCGGGATGTAAAGACACCTTCAAGAGTACTTCCGGTGGAGCACAATTTCTCGGCGAAAAGCTCGTGAGCTGGTCCTCAAAGAAACAAGACTGTACATCGCTGTCAACCGCGGAATCAGAATATGTGTCTCTATCTGCTTGTTGTGCTCAAGTCCTTTGGATGCGGACGCAGTTAACAGATTATGGCTATCACTTCAACAAGATCCCAATTTATTGTGATTCAAAGTCAGCCATCGCCATATCCTGCAACCCGGTTCAACACTCCAGAACGAAACATATAGCGGTCCGATACCATTTCATCAAGGAGCACGTAGAAAAGGGTACGATTGAGCTGTACTTTGTCAAGACCGATTACCAACTGGCCGACATCTTCACCAAAGCACTACCAGTGGACAGATTCAATTATTTGGTTCGTCGCCTTGGAATGCGCAGCCTGTGTCCTCAGGAACTCGATCGTCTTGCAAAGTTACAGTAATATCTTTGTATATATCTATCAGAAAAGAAAAATACAAAAATATAAAACCTATAAAACCAAATATAAAATCAAAAATTTCAAAAATACAAAAATATTCTTCTCCGACATGTCTCTCGACTATCGATAACATTTACGCCCTTAGAAATGTTGATTAATATTAACACGGGGGTATAAATGAAGTTCGAGCGGGAGTTTTTAATTG
>BQNB010203388.1:0-10766 GCA_026074375.1 Tanacetum coccineum | reverse complement strand
TTGTTTTGTTTAGGTAAATTGTGAGTGTGTGCAATACACCCTATATCACATTCGGTACACCAGGTCTGATCCACCTGTGTACATTTGACTGTATGGCTATGTGGAAATATTCATTTAGGGTCTATTCATGTATCATGTTTAGACATTTGTTTGATCTCGTGGACATTCCTTTGATTACTCCTACTCTATTCCTTGATCTATATATATATATATCGTATGACATCTGTTTGGCAGGTTTTCGTTATCCGTTTGTTATCCTATCTTTTACTTCATTTGTTATATATTGTATATATTTGTTTACTAGGCGTTAACTCAGCTGCGTTTTCTTTTCTTGCGGAAGGGATTAAGCGGGTAGCTGGGAAATGAGAGATATGTGTAGGAAGAGTAGAAGACCCACCTTAGTGAACCTTTATCTTTTGAATAATGTTTCGAAGACCTTTATCTTTTGAAGTTTTACATTTAGACACTTTATGTCAGAAATTTTTATACTCTTGGAAGCCATTTGTTTTATGGCTAGCTATTTTATATATAAGTGTTCTGCTTGCGTTTATATGTTCTGATATGACACCATAACGTGACTCCTAGTCTCTTTATCGAAGCGGGGTGTTACAGTTTTGATTAGAAGAGGCATCAGTTTCAATATAAGTAGTATGCTTATAATTCTTCCATGAATCAATGGGTGAACAATGGCTCCAAGCTTCGTCACTTGATTCTCCCTCTATATTCATTGACTTTTCCAAGATAGCTTTATTGTTCAAAGCTTCTTCCTTTAATTCACTATCTTCAATTGTAGCCTACCATTCATAGTCTTTATAGCGAATTGAATTTCCTTCTCGAATGAATCCAGATAAGTCTCTAGTGTTGCAGTACCCATCTTCCTTCTAGTTGCAAGTAGGCCAATTAGCAGTCCCATTTTTTAAACGAAGTAGATTGCATTCATGACAAATATTATTGATAGGTTTAGTCCATATTCCATCATCAGTGCATGGCTTTTCATTGACTCATGGTATTCTATCATTCCACTTGTAGATCCAATCATCTTTATATTCCTCGTAAGTCTTAAATCCAGGTATATCTTTAGTAAGCACATCAACATCGATTTGAGAAAGATAGTTGAATTCCTTGAATGCTTCACATAGAGGTGTCTTAAAGAAAAATATATTAGTATCAATCCTAAAGATTTGAGCAATCTCATTTTCTTTAATCAAGTTATCATTTATAGGATTATAAAGTCCATTGTCAGTAATAACCTCTTCATCATCTCCTCTTCTCTAATAATCCCACAGAGCATTCTTGGTGTATCGATCCATCGTCTTATGGTTCCTAAATTTTGAAGCTAACTAACTCTCAAACTCAATGTTAGTAGGATTCCACTCGACTTTGATGTTAACTCTATTAGTTTCTATCTTTCTGCCAGTATGAGAAGGTGGATAGAATTTTCCAAAAAAAAATCTGTCAGATCTACCCAAGTAGTAATCGAACCAATAGACTCATCCTTCTACCACTTGCTTGTAGCCCGAGTAAGTGAAAAAGGGAAAACACTTACTCTAAATCGATCATGAATTACATTGGGTACGTTGAGCAAATAAACTATCTTTAGAAAATTTTCAACGTGTTCAACTGCGTCTTCTCGATTTGTTCACTTGAAAGCATTATCACTCAATTCTAAGAGAAATCACCCTTTCAGTTCAATCCTACCTTTCTCATTAATCCTCGAGTCCTAGTCCTTTCGGGTTATAGTCAAGTATTCCTCCACAGTTGGTTCCATCATTGCTTCTATAACTTCTTCTTCACTTTGATTCTTGAGATCAGAAAATAAATTGAATTCCTGTAAACTCGAATGATCAAGACTCGTTGTCTTAAAAAGCTTCATTGTTGAATGAAATACTCGTTTTGGTTCTTCGTAAGGCGTAAAGAGTTCCTTGGTCAAACTACTGGTCATGCACTCCTAAAACAGAGGATAAACAATCAGTAGGATAGGCTCGGGAGAGATAAAATACAGATAACTATAAACGTTAACAAAATATGAAAAATAAATTCTGCTACTGTATCAGATGATCGATACGCCGTATTGAATTGATAGAATACGTCATATTGATCTGTTGAACAAAATACGTTGTATTGGTTACGAAAGGGGGATACGCCGTATTCAACTAAGTGAATACGCCGTATCGGTTGTTCGACCAGTACAGTTACAAAAAAGAAAAAAGAAAAATATGCAAAATTATACAATGCAAAAAAATCAAACTAACAAACAAAAACACAGATGGAAGATTCCGACACCAAGACAAAGACTCAAAAATACAAAAATTAAATTACACTAATCTAAATTATGTTAGATCTAAATTAAACACTAATAAAAACAAGAATTAAATAAACTCACTCCCCGACAACGGTGCTAAAAGGTTGATGTGTCGTTGTGCGTAGGTAATATTTATTTTCAAGTTTTACAATTTATATTTTGCCGACTTTACCTAAAAACAACACTAACGGACAGTGTACCCGATCAGTTGTAGGTTTATTGGTAAGTAGGGTGTCGATCACTAAGAGCGAATGTTAGTACTTAAGTCTACTAGTATTTTAGTTATTTAAATTAGTCCTAATTTATTCTATGTTAGACCTAAGTTAAACCTAAACTAACGCAAAAGGGGGTATTCATCATGAGAGACTAGTACGAGTTTTGGTTTACCTAGACTGAGATTGGGCGATTAACACACACAAGTTGATAATTAGAAGATAGAGAAGCTGTCAAGCATAATGTAAAGAAAACATATTAACCATATTTTTTCTAATAAAACACAGGTTTTAGTTTACAAGTGCAATGATTGTCTTATCTCGTTGTTGATATATCATTCCTAGATTTAGGCGGTACTTCTTCCTAAAACCTAGATCTGGCAATTTTGTCATAATTAACCACATTCGCATAAAATACTCATGGTTGATTATAATCTATCTTAAAAGAGAATAATGGTGATCTTATTGAATTCTAGCTCATCGAGACTTTACTAACTTACTGCTTAACGACACTTTTTATACTAGTAGTCTATTGTCTAAATCTTTACCCTAAGGAATTAGAACGTCATTTGTTGATCCTAGGTCACCTGCTAGTCCAACTTGTTCAGTAAACCAAAGGCAAAGACAGGTGAATATTTGTGATCCTATTACTGTAGATATATAAATTGCATATATGGAGAGCTATCTTGGCATCTGGCTAATGTTCATGGTATAACTAGATCCAGTTGAATGATAGGTCGCATACTTAACACGTAAATGAGTATAAATTGATAAACATAAAACAACACACAACGAATAAGATGCAATCGAGATAAACATAAACTAAACATTAAATTATCATAAACATGGCTAATACCTAAAGGTATTAGCCAATAGCCATTGTAACTATACAAATGTCATAGATGAACGATCAAGGTAAAGAAAACTATAAAGTACGATACCAACAACCTAATGCGTATTTAGAGTATAGAAACTACAAGGGTTTCCTATGGATTGAATTGCGTTGCAAGACCTTCGTGGCTTCTCTTTTCTTCTAAAAATTGAACATGGTGGTTAATGCCTTCTTTTTAGTCTTCGGTATATTTTTTTGCACACTTTTTGCACTTTTAGGGTTCGGTATTTATAAGGCATGGAATTTGTTTAATACATCGTATTGAAGGAGTTCAATACGACGTATTGGGGTTTCTTAGAGTGGGGACCACGATTGTAATATTCAAAAATATTCCAATACTTGATCTTTGATTCAGTGTGTAGGGTCTTCTAGATACGGCGTATTGGTCTTGATATCTTCGTGGTTGCTTGTGAAGTCAAGGCACAAATACGCCTCATCTTCTTACTGGATAAAATGTATTGGATGTCAGAACAGTGACTTCATGATTCCTTCGCTTAAGCTTCAAATTGCATGCCTTTTAGTTAAACTTCACCAATTGCTCCATATTTACTGCAAATAACAAATATAAATGATTAAGTACAAATTCATTCATAATTAATGTAAAATGAGCAATTTAGATGGAAAAATGATGCTATAAAAGTGACGTTATTTGATGTCATCAACTAGTTTGCTGGTGGATAGGTTTGTATAGTTTATAGAATTGCAATATTGAGGTTGAAGTTGTTTGTTGTTCTTGGTGATTGTTTTATGATTCTCGTAGTTTGGTTGTTATTGGTTCTTGTTTGTTTCTTGTTTTTGTTCTTGTTTGTCTGTTTTGTTTATTCTTTTGTTTATCCATCTATCTGTTTGATTATTTGTTTATGTTAATATGGGTGTTGGTGAATCTTTTGGTTCAATTATATTAAATAGTAATTTAGATGCTGATAATCCTTTGCATGTTCAGAATAATGATAAAAGTACTTTTATGTTAATTCATTTTAAGTTGCTTGGTACTGAGAATTATAGAATTTGGAATGGTGCTATGAAGTTAGCTTTACAAGCTAGGAATACATATGGTTTTGTTGATGGTACTTGTTTAAGAGATGCTTATGCTACTAGTGATGTGTTGTCTACTCAGTAGGATAGATGTAATGCTATGGTTTAACTTAGATTATGAATGTTGTATCTCATGATGTTTATATAGGTTTGGTTTATTATGATAATTGTATTTTTGTTTGGAAAGAATTACAAGAAACATATGATAAGGTTGATGGGTCTGTTGTGTAAAACTTGTTTTAAAAAACTAACACTGTTAAACAAGGTGGTAGTTTAGTTGCAGACTATTATTGTAGATTAAACTCTTTGTGGAGAGAATTTGATGTTCTGACTAAGTTTCCTAAATGTGATTGTCAAGTTAAGTGTAGTTGTGATGCTAGTAAAGAGTTGTCATTGCATCAGCAGCTTATGAAACTGATGCAGTTTCTAATGGGTCATGATGAGTGTTATCAGCTTGTTAGAAGTGCACTTCTCACCAAAGGTCCTCTCCTTGATGTGAAAGAGGCTTATAATACTATGTCTAGAGTGAAATCTCATAGGGGAGTTCCTAAGTCTTCTAGTGTATTTAAAACTAAAACGAATGCTACTTATTTTGCTGCTAAATCATTTAATAGCAATAAAAGAAACTTTAATATAATAATAACACTAGAGGCTCAATCTTTAATAGTAATAATAGTAATAATGGGAATAGAGGTCCTAATCCTAATCTGAATTGTAATTTTTTTGTAAAATTAGACATACAATTGAAAGATGTTATAAATTGATTGAATTTGCACCAGGGTTTAAGAAATTCGCTAATAATGTTAAGCAAACTTATAATGCTAATGTGGATGTTAAAACTGATAAGCAATCTTCTGTGAGTCCTTCTTCTTCTAATTTTACTTCTGAACAGATGAAGAAGCTTTTGTCTACGATTAATGATAATGGTTCTGGTAATTTTCATGCCAATATGGCAGGTAGACCTTCTTTCTTTAACGGGAATGTCTGGTTTAATATAATTTTTTCTATGTTTTTTGTGCCAATTCTAAGTTGTATGTTAAAACTATAAGTCTTAGGTGGATTATTGATTTAGGTGCTAATCAGCACTTGACTGTTTCCAATGTTGGATGTTTAGTGTTGTTAATATTTCTAGTTTAAATATCATAGTTGGCCATCCCAATGGGACTTTGGCCACTATTAGTCATGTTAGTAATTTGAAACTAACCAATAATGTTGTTCTGTATGATGTTCTTGTTGTTCCTGGTTATTGTGTGAGTTTGCTATCTGTTAACAAGCTGATTAGAGACAATAAAATATTTGTTGGTTTTAATAAGGAAAAATGTTATATTCAGGACTTGATCAGGCAAAGAACATTAGGGATTGGTAGTGAGTTGGGAGGACTCTATTTGTTTGATATGCCCCCTAAGTGCTCATTGGGTCTGTCTAATATGGTTATATCTTTTAACGTGTCTAACTTGTTATGGCAAGTAGGCTTGATCAACGTCTACTCTGCATAATAAGCTTAATATATCTAAATCTTCTTCTGTGCCTATTTGTGAAGTCTGTCATATGGCTAAGCAAACAAGGGAACCATTTCCCTTGATTGATCACAAGTCAAATAAACTTTGTGAACTTGTTCATCTTGACTTATAGGGCCCTTACAGAGTTACCAGCAAAGAAGGATATAGATATTTCTTGACTATTGTTGATGATTTCTCTAGGGTTGTTTGGGTTTGTTTGATAAAAACAAAAGATGAGGTGTTTGATGTTTTTGTGTCTTTTATTAACCTGATTCATACTCAGTTTCAAATTAAAATCAAAACTTTAAGATCTGATAATGGCACTGAGTTTGTAAATAATAAAATGAATATTATGTTTTCTGATTTGAGTATAATTCATCAAACATCTTGTGCTCATACTCCTTAGCAAAATGGGATTGCTAAAAGGAAACATAGACACTTGCTTAATGTTGCAAGGAGTCTTATGTTTGAGGAAGGAATTCCTTTGAAGTTTTGGCCTGATTGTAATTGTTGTGTATCTTATAAACAGGCTGCCACCATCTTTCCTAAATGGTAGGTGTCCTTATGAGTTGGTGCATAATAAGAAACATAGTCTTTCCCATTTGAGATCTTTTGGTTGTTTGTGTTTTTCTACTATTTTAAACAATCATGACAAGTTGTCCGATAAGTCTAAAAAATGTGTTTTCATAGGGTGTTCTACTTCAAAAAAGGTTTACAAACTTTTGAGTCTTTACACTAGAAATGTTTTCTTCTAAAGGGATGTAAAATTTTATGGAACTGTTTTTCCTTTTAAAATGAAAACTAGTGATTCTAAAAGTCTTGATAATGTTAGTGAAAGTGATCACTTAAGTTTTTTTTGTTGGTAATAGACCCAAAAGTCCCAATGATGAAGGGAGGACTTCATCAGTTTAGAATGGTAGTAGCCCTCTTCCTAGGCATAGGTCAACATATACTACCAGTCTGTACGAAGAAGAGGTATCTGCAACCCACTTTGATGATCAAATTCAATATGAGGGCAACATAAATCATTTCTGGTTCACCAACTCATTCTAGTAATATTTTTGATCAAGACAGTGGTGTGGAGACACATGGTGTAAGAAGGTCTAGTAGACAGACTAAAATGCCTGTTAAGTTTAATGATTTTGTGGTTAGTTCTAATGTGATTTATGGGATTGAAAAATATGTTAGTTATGCTTGTTTGAATAGAACTAATTTCTGTTTTGCTTCTACATTAAATACGTCTATGAAACCTTCTAGTTATGTTGATGCTTTGAATGATAAAAATTAGGTTAAAGCTATGAATAATGAAATTGAAGCTTTAAATAGAAATAATACTTGGACTATTTATGATTTACCTATTGGTAGAAAACCTATAGGCTACAAGTGGATTTTTAAAATTAAATACAAAGCTTCTGGTGAGATAGAAAGGTACAAGGCTAGGCTTGTTGCAAAAGGTTTTAGTCAGAGAGAAGGTTTAGATTATGATGAAACTTTTAGTCTTGTGATTAAAATGGTAATTGTTAGATGTTTAGTTAGCATTGTTGTGAAAATGAACCGGCTTTTATATCAACTTGATGTGAATAATACTTTCTTATATGGTGAATTGATTAAGGATGTTTATATGACTTTGCCTTAAGGTTTTGATAATGTTAGTGGTACTAAAGTGTGCAAACTAAATAAATCTTTATATGTATTAAAGCAAGCCCCAAAGTAGTGGAATGCCAAGTTGACAACTGTCTTGGTTGAGCATGGCTTTGTTCAGAGTAAGTTTGTCTGTGTTTGTGACTTTACTTGTGTATGTGGATGACATTTTCATCACTGCAATGATGAGTCTGCTATAAGTAATTTTAAAGGGTTTTAAAGTACAAAGTTTCAAATTAAAGATTTAGAAGAATTAAAATATTTTCTTGGTATTGAGATTTTATGAAATGGTAAAGGGATTTGTATGTTACAAAGAAAATATTGCATAGAACTTTTACATGAATATAGTTATTGGTTGCTGATGACATCAAATAACGTCACGTTTATAGCATCATTTATCCCATATAAATTAACAATTTTGTATAATTATTGCAAGAACTATTACTTAATCGTTTATACTTGAGATTTGCAGTAATTATTGAGGACTTTGTGAAGATTAGCTAAAAGGCACGCATTCTAGAGCTTAAACAAATAAATTTAAAGAAATCTGTTCAGACATTCTATACGCCGTATCCATCAAGGAATATACGGCGTATCTGTGCCTGCACTTCATAAGAAATCATGACGAACAAAGACCTATACGCCGTATCTAGAAGACTTCCATACGCCGTATCCAAGATATAGTATATGAAGATTCTGGAAGATATTATATGTGGTCCCTACTCCAAGAAACTTCCAATACGTCGTATTGACTTCAACCAATATGGCATATCGACCAAATTCTAGACAGTATAAATAGAAATCCCAAAAATGAGTTTTAGGGGTGCTTGATCATATTTTCGATACCCTAACCACAAAAGTCAATTTTCTCAAGCAAATCTATTAATTCCATAGGAAACACCTTGTAATCTCCTATACTCTTATAATCATTTGATTTTTGGTATCATTCGTTTAACTCGGTTAGTTTACCTTGGTTGAATTATTATTCCTGTATTGATCACAATGATTAAGGGCTAATACCCTTGGGTATTAGCCATGTTTATGAAAATTTAAATGTTTGGTTTGTTTATATTGACTGCTTAACTTATCGTTGATCGTTGTTGATGTTTATCAATTCATACTTGTTTATGTAATTTTATATGCGACCTATTATTCAACTGGATCTAGTGATACAGACCAAGTTAGCTAGATGCCGGGATGGCTCTCCATATAGAAATTTATATATCTAGAGTAATAGGATCACAAATAATGGCCTATCTTTACCAATCGCTTAAGGGAAGAAGTTATTCTAGCAGGTGACCTAGTATAGCGTTCTTCTTCCTTTGGTAAAGATTCAGACAATGGACTACTAGTATATAAAGAGCCGTTAAGTAGTAAGTGGGTAAAGTCTCCATGAGTTAGGGTTTAATAAGATCACCATTATTAATCTCCTAAGATAGATTATAATCAGCGAATAGGATGCTTTATGCGGATGCGTTTAATTGTGACAGAACTCTATGTGTCTAGGTTTTTAGAAGAAGTCCCGCCTAAATCTTGGAATGATATGCCGCCTCAAAATAAGCACTCATTGCACTAAAATAAACAAACCAGCATTTTACTGGGATTAATCATGGTTAATACAGTTTTTTACATTTGGCTAGACCGCTCTTCTATAGATTATCTGCTTGCGTATGTTATTGTATCTTAAATTGATCTAAGTTACCACCAAACCTATGTCAGTCTCTCAGACTGAAATCACCCATTTATCCGTTAGAATTAGGATTAACATAGGTTTAACATAGATTAGAATTAACATAGTTTTAAATTAACTTAATTTAGTTAACCAAAATATTGATAGAATAAAATATTAACGCTCTCGCTCTTAGTGATCGACACCCTACTTACCAATGAAGCTACATTTTATCGGGTACACTGCCCGTTAAAGTGTTGTTTTAGGTAATGTCAGCAAAATATAAACGTAAAACTTGATAACTAAAATAACAACCTACACGACGACACAACAAGTTTTTGGCGCCATTGCCAGGGAGTGAAGTTGTTTAATCTTTACCTTTATTTAATATTTTGGTTTTAACCATAGATGAACTTAACCCCTAGAATTATTGTAATTTAGATTAGTGTAAAATTCTGTATATTTATTTTTGTTTGCTTGTGTATTTGTTTGTTTTGTTTTGTTTATTGTTTTCTTTATATTGTTCTGGTCAATAACCTAATACAGCGTATTCAGATTAATTGAATACGGCGTATCTAACTTTCTTAACCAATACATCGTATTCTATTCAACAGATCTATACGGCATATTCAGATAAATTAAATATGGCGTATCGATTACCTGATATAACAGCAGAAACTGATGCTTCATATTTGATTTTCGAGCTTGATTTTCTATATTATCTTTTTTCATAGGAAATCCTGCTGATGTTTTTGCCTTTTTTACAAATCTTGTTAATCACAGGACATTGACTAAAGAAGCAATGACGAGAGTTATGACAGAGCTAATCTTAATAGAATGCATGGAAAAAGCTCAAGCTGAATCAAGTCTTGCTAAAACAAAGATCAACAATAATATGAAAATTAAACTTTGCAAGGAGCACTTAATGGAATTACAAAATAATGATTATAGCGGATCGAAAGAAGAAGACGTGGTCGACCACATAGCTAAAGTTCTTGACATACTCAATTTAATTAAAATTCCCAATATGGACACTGATCGACTACGTGTCACACCCCGACTCTGATGAAAACACGAGGCGTGATGAAGGAATAATCGTCATAACACAAAGCGTCAATATAGAGAAAACTAATATGCATTAAAACAAGTGTTACAACATCATCCGACAACAAGTATGGAACCTGTGACAAAATAGGTTGAACAACACCACATAGTCTGAAATTCATTGCAACCAACACCTCACATCCGGAGGGATACATGCCTAACTGAAATCAAACAGGCAAAAACTGAATCATAGTCTCAATGTAACTCCAAATGATAAGATCCAAAATGGATGCCCTTAGGGCTGCTTAAAGTCTCTAACCCTGGCTTCATGGATCATTAACATTACCTGAAATTGATGCTCGAAAAGGTAAATATTACGTTGGTGAGCTCGTAGGTTTAGGAAAAACTAGTTGTTGTGCTAGAATATGTTAGGAAAATATTGTAAACAGACTTAATACTGTTAGTATTAAAG
>BQNB010203381.1:0-10767 GCA_026074375.1 Tanacetum coccineum | reverse complement strand
TCACATATGTATACAACATTCAATACATAGGAAGATACACTTTGAAGAGTTTTGTGCCGCAGCCATCATTATATATCAATTGGACGCATTAGAAACTTGGGAGAAGATTAGATCAACAACATTCGAGTACTACTTTGAGTGAGAGGGTAACCAATCAGTCTCTGTTGAGGAACTTGCTCGGGTGAGTATCATGTATTTCCTTGTTTTTTTGTTTTGAAGTTGTGATGGTACTGACATGGTTTCATGGTTTGCTATTGTTGTTGATAATGTTGATATAGGAACTCAACGTGGGTCTTACAACACATTCAACTTCGTAGGACTGGATAAGAAGTGATGGTAACCTTTAGATGTGCACATGTATATTAATCAGTGGGTTCAAAGGCACATAAGTGATGAGACGATGGATGCGAGCGTATACTTTCAGGTAAGGAGCTAAAGCGAGAGACGATGCATTTTTGCAAAGGTTGGTCGCGACGATGAAGATGACAACAACAAAACACTCATGCAAGTATTAGTGATTACTTCAACATGTCTAACTGAGTAGACGTTTTGTGATACTATATTTTGTAGATTCTTTTAGCTATGTAGTGTTCAAAGAATTTTGTAATTATCTTGTAGGTTTAAATTAGGAAATTTATTTTTTATGTGTTGATTTTGCACTATGCACATGTATTTATAAGTTTTGTTCGAAGGTTTACATACGTGTATACCTCTTTTTTTGCTTATCATACACATTAATATTGTTGTATGCATCTAACTTTCTACTATAAATAAGCTAAAAATGAAATGTAAATGTCGATAATGTGTTCTTAAAATTGTAGGTTTGTCTAGAAAAAACACATGTGCATCTCACCTTTTGAAAACATGAAGGTTCTTAAGTTATAGTCTAGGACAAACCACCTAGTTCTCTATAACCTTAGCTCTGATACCAATCTGTGACACCCCGTCAAGGCGGAAACACAGGATGTGACGGAGAATTGATAATCACAACACAAGATACAAGGTAGAGAAATACTAAAATGCATTCAAAATAATTGTCGTGACATTCCCCGACCACAAGTAGCACTTAGGTGAAGATCCGTCAAAAAACACATCACATAGTCAAATAGATTACAATCCAATTCCCACGCAGGGGATAAAGCTAGTCTCAAGATAACATAATCCAAAATACTCAAGATCAAACAACATAACAAAATGCGAGTCTCTCAAAAGATTGATCCATACTGGATACCCTTAAGGTCTGCTAAAGCTCGCAACAACACTTCACTGATCATTAACATTACCTGAAAATGATACTCGAAAAGGTCAACATAAAGTTGATGAGCTCGTAGGTTTGATTACAACCCAGTTGTTGTGCAATAGTTTCAAAAGGTAAACAAATGTGCAATATGACAGTGAATACATGCAATAGACAAGATACCAATGTAGCAACACATGCTATCGAAGGTCCATAGATACACCACTAATAGATACCAACACTCCCAAAGATCCAAGCCTCTAAGTTCACACGCACCTAAAGCCTACCAGCTAGAGCTATTATAGCGCAGAAGATCACAAGATCACAAGATACCTCACAATACCACATATGGTCCACATGCAAGTTCTACGAATATCATATCATTCACACAGCAGTCATAGGCACGTAGCATTGTCTAAAACGATAAAAGTTTCGTACAGTAAGAAAAACAAGTTCAAAACAGTTTTGAGTATCATTTTCCCCCTAGCGGAAAAAGAGTCAAACATAGGGCTACGAGAACTCACCTTATGCAAAAGATGATAGGTAGCAAAGATCTAGATCAAACAAGCAAGTGCAATGATGTTCGGTCACGACCTAATCCAGTTAATGTTCAATTTTAGATATACGCTCTAAAAGTTTTTTCCAAGGTCGATGCATAGAGGTTAGATGCATTATACGGTCACCCTTAACGTTATCAATGGTGTGATGGTTGACGATTTAGTTCAAAGATAACACGTTCTAGTTCATACCTTAGTATAATATACGTATACTATTTAAGTATCAATATGTAAGCAATATAAGAAGACTCGGATAACAAGTATTATGAATATACTTCGGTAGATCCATTCGGTAACCTTAGTTACTTTAATTATGCATAGTTATAGGAAAAAGAGACGTTTATTCAAACTAAACGACTTGGAGAAATTTCATATTTCATACTTATAAAATATATTTTTCGTCTTTTTGTCGACTTATTAAAATAATAATATTTTATTATTTTATCGTAAAAATAATTTTTGTGTAGAATCTAAGTATAGGATTTTTACAAAAATTCGGCATGACCCGTTCGTTTACACAACGTTTTCTCAAGGTTTCAAACCTCAATTTCAAACACTTTTTCCCAAATTTCACCATTTTCCGACAAAAGGCCAAAAATCTATATTTCGCAACATTTACCAAAACACGTTTCCTCAAATGACTAATTCACATATATGAAATTATATAAGTGTGTTTCACTTTCAAAAGTCCGTTTTAATCACGTAAAAACGACTAGTTTTCGCTTATTGGGCCTTAAGGCCCAATAGAAGTCCAAACGTTATTTTCAAGTTCTAAGATCCGACTTAGATCCAATATCATATATAATATCAAATATAAGTCTGAGAAATAAACCACAACGCAAGCCAAGACTCACGGACCAAGACCAAGCCATGGTTGGGATTGTCTTATTGGGTCGTGGCCTCCCTTAAGTCCAAATAAGCTATTCGTAGCTTATTTTCAAATCGTTAAGGTTCGTTAGGCCAAAAATATCATACTAAGCTCTAACCAAATGCCACAAAAATAATTCGGACCATTATTAGGCTTTTTGGGCCGTGGGTCACAATAAACCCAAAAACAATCCATTAAGCTTTTAAATAAGCTAATAAGCTTCTTAGTTCATTTAGATACCAAAATAAGTTACCAAATAAGCTTACAAAAATAAGATACCATAAGTAAATAACCAAAACCATGTTCCATGAACCCTTATTCCATTCGAACGCCATAAGTACCAAAATAAGCCGAATAAGCTTATTATTTAAGCTAGACCGAAAATAAACTATATAGTATCTAAATGTTTTTCAACCATCACAACCACGACATCAAAATGATAAACCCTTATCTCCTAGGTCAATTGTTCGAATCAAACCGAACACCCCTTTTATTTATTTCAAAATTTTAGTTTACGATTTTAAGAAAACGCAGCGTACAACATTCATCTATGCATCTATTTACACTCAAAAGTACAAAAAATATTCAAGATAAGATCGAATTACAAAGAGGGTTTTGTAGACAATATTGACGCGAACCGGACAACCCAAACGTTATTTAAAAGATAACCTGACTATTAGAACCAACCCAAAACTTCTATGTCTTCTTGTTCTTGATCAAGTTGCAAAATTTTTATAGATTTGTATGTGTGTGAGAAATCGGACGAGCAAGGAACCAAGAGAGAACAAAGAAAATTTTGATGATAAAATGTGAAATGTGTGTTGTGGCTTAAGGTTTAAGCATGGTATAGTACATGGGGACCAAAGACAAAAACATACTACCCCACTTGTCCCCTAAAGGACTCGAACCGGACATGGGTATCCAAGGGCTCGGGATGCTTGCGTTTTGTGTCGGGTTCGCTTAAGACTCAAGTTTTGCCAATTTAAAATGTTACCCAAATTTGCTAGTATTTTTAATGATCTCAAAAATACTTTTCCAAGAATCTCGATTATTTACACGACATATTTCACAGTCAAATTGCCTTAGATTCGATTTGAACATTAACGGACGTGTCGGGACTCGTTATAAGATCTCTCAAGCTATTCACGGGAAAACCTCCCGGAACATGATCACATAGATAAGATCCTCAAAAAGGATTAACACAAGAACATATAACTAAGATAACCAAGATCAACATAGATTCACCACCGTCAACACGGTAATTTCTCAAATGAAAATGACAAAAGTCAAGTAGTCATAGGACTAAATTTGAACATATAGATCTCAGAAAAGTGCAAGGGTTACAACGTATAAACAAAGAAGGGGTATCTCGTCAATTAACTCATAGAGCTCCTGCAAACTTATTTTCTTTGGTTCTCCTTCATTTGAACTCGATGGCGAGTTAGGAGTTGGAGCTGGACTTGAAGGTTGTTAGACTTCTTCACTTGATTTACCTATCGCTTCTTCTTCTTCTTCTTCAATAATATGAAGAAAGTCAAACCTTTCATGTTCGTTTATGCTCCAATTTCATGATCCTTCTTCGTCGAACTCCACGTCTCTACTCACTACCACCTTCCTTGTGACCGGGTTATGGAGTTTACAACCTTTTGACTGCTTGTCGTAGCCAACGAACACATGCTTCTCACTTATATCATCAAGTTTGGATCTCCTTAGGCTCATAACGTGTACATATGCTATGCTCCTGAATTTCCTTAGATGAGATTCAAGAGGCTTCATCCATTCCATGCTTCTTGTGGAATCTTGTTGTCTAAACTCTTTGCGCACACCGTTTCAATAAATATACCACACAATCAACCACTTTGGCCCAGAACTCTTTTGGTATATTCTTAGTTTTCAACATGCTTTGGACCATTTTGATAATGGTACTATTATTTCTCTCAACCACTCCATTTTTGTGGGGAGTAAGGAGCCGTTAGAAATCTTCGAATCCTATTATCCTCATAAAATGTGTTTAATTCTTTTGATAAAATTATCCACCTCTATCCTATCTCATGGATTTAATCTTTGAACCTCTCTCATTTTCAACCATAGCTTTATGTTGGTGTTTTTATATTAAAACATATAAAATATAATTAATTGCGGCAGAAAAGGTAACCAAACATTGGGTCCATGTACGTTATATAATCAATCAAATAAACAATGTTTATTACCTCTTGAAGCGTGATTAGTTGGAATTAACAAAGCTTAACAACAAATACGGATTCCCTGTTGAACCCATTGATATGCAAGAAAATATCAGAGCAACCAAAGTAGGTTGCATCTATCCATATCCATACTACATGTCCTTGTGTATCATCTTAATGCTAGTTCTTACAACTACATGATCTAGCAACGAACACCGTGTGTTTTAATATGATGGAAAACGACCCAAGAAGCCTAAATTAGGTGTCTTGGTCATTCTAGGGGTTAAAGAGAAGAGGGAATATCTTTTTTTTTTGTCCTTGGTAAATTTATTACTCCAAAAAAAAATTAAGTACAACGAATGTGGGTGAATGCCACATCTCAGCCCAAAACTAAGCGAAAACAAACGCATCAACTGTGCTTCAAACCTAACCTATCATAAGAATGACATGACATACTTATAAATCTTACTACAAATGCTATCTAAGTTGACCACGAAGATTAATATCAAAAGCATTAGCAAACTTCATTTGAGCATCAGTCAAAACAGGATCATTAAAGTCATCATCATCGTACAGTCTTCACCATGATTTTCCTTCCATTGTTCATACAAGATTTTATTTCCCCCACTACTGCCACTTTTAGAAGCTTTATTAACATTGTAGCCCGTAGAAGCTATATAAGAGGCTATATAGAAGCTTTATTAACTACTGCCACTTTTCATCGTATACCTCTTCCACTTCGCTATCATTATCTTCATTAACCACATCATTAACCTTTTAAGAAACCACATTAGAAGAACTAGGAAGCGTTGATTTAAAAGGTTTTAATGATTTCCCATCATCATCTAGTAACATAAGCGTCCCCTCAATCATCTGGCTTTCTAGTATATTAATCCTTGAAACAAAAGGTGTATTCCTATGACTACCAGATGCCGAACCAACCACATCTTGGACAACTTTCTTACATCAATTTGACGACCCCCCATTTGATCTAAGCTCATCACATTCCTCAATCGTATTAAGCGTAGCAAAAGGTTTATTAGAACTCGTCACTTTTCTAGACACTTTAGAATTCTTTTTCGTACCACTTTAACTAGCCCTATTCTTTTTAGAGACTACTTGCCAAAATTATTTCTTAGGCTTAAACTGAACCTTAGAACCCACATTAGTACCATGATAAGAAGAAGTATCTTGGAAACCATCATGGTTAGTGTGTTGTTTTTTAGGTTTTTCAATAGGCCGTTTTGGACATAACATATCAGCATGCCCATATACCATACACACACCACATCTAAGTGGTTTCCATTCATACTCCACCCTCACCGTGTGAAGAACCTCTCCATCATCTTCCACATTTGGAATAGAAATAATCATATCCCCCTTTTAACTCCCGATCAGCTCTAATATCAATCAATGTGCAAGCATAATCCATACGTCCCCATGATTGTAACTTGTAACTTACTGTCACATGTGCGCCACATCAGCTTTTTCTCACTTAACTTACAACTAACTAACTTACCTTAAAACAACCGCAGTAGTAATTTGCACTAACTTATAGTTTTAGGAACATCATTTGCTTTCTTTTTCATTTTATTCAAACAACTAATATTTCGTTAATATAAAATAAATATACAAATTACAATAATAAAATAAAAAAACATACGAAATAAAAAATCATACGAAAAAAAATCAAAACAATTACGGAAAATTAAAAATACATCATATTATTAGTTAAACTAATGATGTTGTTGATATCGTTGCCAAAGATGCTCCATAATATATTGTCGAAGTCTTTCGTGAGTTGCTTAGTCACGTAATTCTTTTGCCTTCCTCCGTTGAACTTCACATCTTTCGAACCAAGTACGTTGCATGTTGACTTGCGGAGAAACATACATCTCGCTGAATTCAATTGTTGATATGGACATTTGATGATCTTTCAAAATCATGTTATGCAATATGATGCAAGTATACATGATTCTTCGTATCTTGTTTAAATGATAAGAACAAGCCGGTTGTTGTATAATTTCTCAACTTCCTTGGAGAACACCGGAAGCTCGTTTAACATCTTTTCTTGCACTTTCTTGTCGTCGCTTAAAATGCCCTTGTTTTTCATCTTGTGCAACTGTAAAAGATTTGACAAACGTGCATGGTTGAGCGCCTTTCCAAAGAACTCCATAAGCTTGGTTTTAGAGGCTCTAAAGTAGATCCTTTTTGTTTATCTGTTCATGTGGAAGCACTAGTTTGTACATCTTGGTTTATGTAGATGACATTATCGGGCGCTATTGACACTATAGTTTGCCAACTTGGGTCATTTTTTGATTTAAAAGATCTTGGTCCATTTAACTATTTTTTAGGTATTGAAGTTGTTCCTCACACGTCAGCCATCATTCAAAAGAAGTACATTTTAGAGATCTTACAAAGGCTTGGTCTAGTTAACTGTAATGCAATGTCATCTCGCATGATTGCCTCTAGTATGTTAACCTTTTTCAAACTGACATAAATTTTGTTCTCAACAAAGTATGCCAATTTATTCATGCTCCTACCGAGCTCGTAAGCAACACACAATTTCACATTCCTCTCAATATAAAGTACTTGTTGACACTGTTGCAGAACTCACATGGCTTCAAGCTCTTCTTCATGAGTTTAGGATTTATACATCTTTTACTCTTATACTATAGTGCGACAATTTAGGTGCACATACTTGTTAGCTAATCCAATCTACCATGTGTGTACAAAACACGTGGAAATATATTTTCACTTTGTCCGGGAAAAGATTGCTCAAAGCTAATCTTCGAGTTTAACACATATCTAAACATGACCATCTTAAAAAGTCATTGCCAACTCCTCGATTTCTCTTTCTAAGATCCAAGCTACAAGTCGGATCGCTCCCAATTGTAAAGATGAGATGTACCCATTAGGGTTTGAGTTAGTTGCTTATTCTTAACTAGTATATATATATATATATATATATATATATATATATATTAGGGTTATCGTATATATATAAGTATATTGATTTATATATAGTGATGACTATCACTAACTTATAAACTCGTTTTTGTTTGATATATTTTATACCCCCCTATATATATAGATATATTTATTTATATGAGGTTTACTGGTGATTTAGTTAGTCTATATATATATATATATATATATATAGGGATTGGTTATTGTGAAATGGAGATTTGGATAGAAAGGATGGGAAGGATTTTTAGTCATTGGATGTAGTTAGCCAAAGTTGAGATCAATGGATGACGTTAATGATGATGTTTTAATTAATATATTAATGTTAAAATCATAACTTCTCGTTTATGAAGCATTAATAATGTAAATTATTTGACCCACTATGAACGTTTTTTTCTTTATTTTTATAATTTCTTTACAATTAACTCATCTTTATAACATTTATTTATGATGACAAACAAAAACTTTATACTCTATTTACGACACACTAAATTTTTTGATGCATACGTAGTGACACACCAATTTTTTTGACACATGTGTAGTGTTACACTAAAATTTATTAATACTAATATAGTGACACACTAAAATTTTAATACATTTGTAGTGACACACTAATATTTTTAAAGAATTCTAATGACACACTAATTTACTTAATACATATGTAGTGACACACTAATTTTTCGTGATATATTTTTAACGACACACTAGCTTTTATGTTATATTTTTAACAAGGCACCAATTATCTCATGCAAAAACTAAGTGAAGTGAATTAAGCATATTAAAAACTTAGAAGGGATATTAAAGAGTTTTAAATGAGCTATTTAAAGAGGAATGACTTTTTATCCTTTCTATCCTAAAAGCCTTCCTATTTGAACCAATCTATATATAGGATTGGTTATTGTGGAATGTAGACTAGTCTAAAAAGGATAGGAAGGAATTGTAACCGTTAGATCTAACTAGCCAAAATTGATCAACGAATGAGGTTAATGATGGTGTTTTAATGAAAATTTGAAAGTTATTATCATTACTCTTCATTAATAAGGGCAAATGTGGTATATTAATTTGTAACCATTTGACCAGTTTTAATATTTCTTCCTCTTTTCAAGTTTTCGTACAAGTATTATATTTAAATTACATTAATGATACTTTTTTTGTATTTTAATGACACACATATAACACTTATGATGCGTTTTTTATATTTTTATGACACACATTTTCTTAATAAGTATTTAGTTACACGTCAATTTTTCAAGATATTTGTAGGCACATTAAATTTTTTGACACATTAAATCTTTTGACACATTTGTTGATATGTAGTGACCCATAAAAAATTTAGTACATTGTAGTGACACACTAATACATTTGCACTAAATATATATGTAGTGACACACCAATTTTTATGACACATTTTTAATGACACGCTAAGTCTTTTGACACACATTTTTAATGACACATTTATAGTGACACACTAAACATCTCTAGTGACACACTAATTTTCATAACACAATTTTAGTGACGAACTTATTATTTTGGCACACTAAATTTCATAATACATTTTTAGTGACACACTAAATTTTTTAACACAAAACAATATGACATGAAAAACCACTACATAGAATTACACACAAAATAAAGTGAAAATGAATCTTGTATACGATTTAAAACATCAAATTCACGTTAAAACAATTTGTAACATCAAATTAAATACAAAGCAATTAAAAGTGACTTGAATAGGATGCTAATATGGTTTAAATGAGCAATTAAAAGAGAAATGTCAAATATACCCTTATTAATCAAATGACATATATTACATATTTAACCCTTTTTATCCTTTTTACCATAATTCTCTTTTTATTTGAATCAATCTCTCTCTCTCTCTCTCTCTCTCTCTATATATATATATATATATATATATATATATATATTTTGAACCTTTGTGGTATTATGAAAGCACCTAACCACTAGACTAATCTATTTTTTTGAATTATATGTGCTAAATTAAAATATATAAGGCAAGGTTATAAATAGCGTGAAGCGTGGCGTAGTGGCATAGCCAAGCCTCAAGCTTTAGCGTGAGGCGTTGCGTTATAGCGTTTTTAAGGCGTGACTCAAGGCGGCAAAAAATATTTATAGAGTGGTCAATATTAGTTAGCTACTAGGATTAAAATTGAGTAACGGGGTTACTAAGACCGAATCTCATACAACCCAAAGCATAAATACTTGTAAAAAAGCTCAAATCCATGAAATTTTATAAAGCTTCAAAAAAACTCACGCTATAGCGCGCTATATGGCGCCTTATTGCACGCCACGCCTCAAGATCACGCCTTGGCCTGTTTCGTAACGTGGAGGCCACGCCTCGCGCTATAGCGCCGCTATAGCGCGCTACGGCGCCGCTATTTAGAACCCTGATATAAGGTCATGTCAACAATATTTAAAAAATAATACTACTAATCTACATAATGTAAAATTTCATATGTAATGTAAATATTATTTTTAGATAATTTAGGAATTGATTTTAAGAAGATATCATCACAAACAATCCGCTTGATAGTTTCTTGGAAGATAATTATAACTTCTAATATGTTTAACCTTTGTTATGTTACGTTGTTTATGTAGGGTTTGAATTGTGTAAACATTTATCACATTTGCTGGCGAAAGATGCAAGAACAGTTCCATTATGAAGCCTTCCTTTTTCATTCATTCATAAGCATGTGCTCTGGTGAGTATGTATTTAACTTTGGTGATTACTTTGTATTATTGATCAGGTGAGCTTTTGATTTTTGGCACTAAATAGAGCCACTTGGTTTTTGTTCAAGCTTAACCTTCTTCCTCATATGATCATATATATCAATATTTATAAGTTATCATGTAACTTAAGATTATATACATTCAATTGGTTTTGAAAAATTATCAAGTGTATGATTTTGGTTCAATTTCAGTTTTGATTTTTGGCAC
>BQNB010203378.1:0-10767 GCA_026074375.1 Tanacetum coccineum | reverse complement strand
TAAGATACTGGTGATAATAGTATAATAAAAGATTATGTTTATTTAATCACGTATTACTCCCTAAATTGCCTCTCCTAGTGTTATTGCTTTGTCACACTTGTGATGATCTATGTAATTATTTCCTAAGTCATGAACGAATTACACGAACCCGCCGTCTATTTAATATTCCGTTAAGGCAACGCACATGTAAGGTAGTATGGAGACTATTACAAGGACCCTAAGAGTATATTAAATGCAATTAAAATATATTAAGAATGGATTAACCATATAAGGGGCAAGGTAGTATGAAGACTGTTACCCGATGGTATCCTTTCTACACAATCATGTTTTCCTAGACATATCAACAACGATACAGACAAAAGCTGGTTTTCTAAGACCTAACATTCATATTAATCACAAGAAGCAACACCACTAAGATCTACATCCTAGGTTTCATACAATCATAAATAAACACAATAGAGGGTTTAGCCAAGCATGTTAAAGATAAAGTAAGAACAATAATGAATCAAATAACACATAGACATATTAAATGATTAAGATATTCTTACTTGATTAAAACATGAATTGAAGGAAGTACAATAAGGTTTTGAGGCCCTAAATCGTCCCTAACAGCTGCTAAATGAACTAGGGTTTGTCCTTTTCTTTTACTCTAAAGTTACACACTTAAAACCCTAAAAAACAGATTTGTATATATAGGAAAATCACCGTGACGGCGTCATGTTTTAATCATGACGCCGTCATGAATAGAATATTCTAGATAATGGGCTGGGTCGTACGTTCTGACGCCGTCTGGAGATCTTGTGACGCCGTCTTGAGATGGGTTGTGACGGCGTCACATGTAATCTGTGACGCCGTCTCCAGCTTCTGAGTAGAAATTCTTGAGAGATGTTGGTGTAGGTCCGTAGACTTGTCTATTTCTTCTCCAAATGAGCCCAAGTCACGTGTATTTCCTCCAAATGCCTTCCAAATGCTGAATACCTGAAAAGGAACGATTAAGTACCTATTTTGGGCATAAATGCATAGTTTAGGGGGTTAAGCGACCCTGAAAAAGTGTATAAAATGACACCTCATCAAGCACAAAAATAAGTACGAAAATAAGCTGATAAGAACGATCTCGATCTCTAAAACACGAACAACACAAAAATAAGCACTAATCCGCAATCATTGTCTCTTGATATCACGTATTAAGCATATAAGATCTTGATTGATGAATTAGTGTGTGTAAAATAAGGTGTAATTAGTGTGTGTGTTTTTAGAGAGAAAATTTCTTAACCTTTTCTCATTTGATATTGATACAAATGACTTGGTGTGGAGAATTACATAATTGTGGTGGTCTAATGCCTTATTTATACTTAGAGATGTAACTAAGTATACTATAAATACAATAGTAGTCCCTACATTATTTCCTTCTATGCACATTGATCCTAAATCTATGTATATTCTATTATTAAATCAAAATGTGGACTTTATTTTTAATTCTAACAATTACTCACACGGAATTGCATGTGTTGAGTCATTAATACAACCACATTAAATCTTTTAAAGTGTAATTGACAGGTCATACAAAGCTGAGTTTAGCAATTGAAATATTGTGTTTTGAATCATTAATACTGCATATTAAATGTAGGAAACTCAAGTTTATAGTATATATAAGATATAATATTGTTTGACACGTGGCCAGTGCTCAACTCAATAGGCGGCCCACTTATTTTTGTCCTATTAAGAAATTAGTGCTCAACTGACGGTTGCTTAATCCACCGATTTTGTCTGTTATTTACAGTGGTTGAAAAGGATCCAGAGAGCGATCGTCCAGTTTCTGGAAGGGCTATTAATGTTGGAGATAGAGTTGATAGTGCTTAAAGCTGACATGTCCGTGGGTTATGACACAACAAGAATCGAGCTGAATGAAGCAATCGAAGTTATTAGAACATTTAGAGAACGTTGCTCCAAACAAGCTCAAGAATCACTAGACAATGTCTTAATCGACTTATACAAGGTAAATACCGCTTACAAGTTCACACATTCTCGGATTGTATGGTTGAGTTTTTCTAGTTACTGTAGTGGTCCCAAAAAAATTGTAAAAGGTGCATCACTTTTTAAGTCGAGAACCAATGTGTTTGACCTAAAAAGTTAAGTTTGGGTGCTTGTCAGAATGTGGCAAGTAGAGGATCAAATTGAACTTAGAAGCAGAAGCGTCGGATGAATATTATCAAGGTGAAGCATCATGGAAAACCGACTAAAACAGCTTCGTTTCCCATGGAAGGAAATTCCAGTTACAGTCAGCAAAGAGACGTCAAGAATACTGGAAATAATAACAAGGCACTGCAGTGCATGTCGAATATTTGTTCTAAGGTGCAAAATGGCCGGTTGGGTACCAAGTCATGTTTTTTAGAGCTTATAATTATAGTGCCGGTTAAACGGGGTAACTTTTTTAGTAGCTGAGTCGCGCATCGAGATGATTTCAGGTCGAATAAACTTGGTTCTTTTCGACCCGTGTTCTTTATAGCTGTTATTTTAGTTTACTGATATGACACGTGGAGAATAATAATAGCCAAATCAACCCTTTACAAGTAAATTGGTCGAAATTGTCATCTGATGTTGGCACGGCACATTTAACAACACAATTTCTAATTTTCCCTTGTAACAAACATGATGCAGGGCAACTTAGGTTGGGCATATTTGCAGCTGAAGAATTTTGCAGCAGCAGAAGCTGTATATCGTAAAGCTCAAGAGATAGACCCTGATGCTAACAAAGCCTGCAATCTGTGCATTTGCCTAGTCAAACAAGGTCGATATGCAGAAGCCAACACGGTTCTTGAAGATGTGATAGAGGGTAGACTTGCGGGGTCCAACGACCCTAAGTTGATCAACCGGACAAAGGAACTGCTTCAGGAGCTAGAGCCATGGCTGTTACTTCAGGTGCACCCTACTCCTAACCACGGGCTGATTGATTTGGAGGATGCTTTTATCGAGGGGCTTGACCAGTTGATAAACCAATGGACCCCGTTGAGATCAAGAAGATTACCCGTTTTTGAGGAGATATCGACGTTTAGAGATCAACTAGCTTGTTGATCTGTTTTTATGGTGTGGGTGTGAGCCGATGACTCAATAGTTATTCTATTATCGACGATACCTAAAATGTATAGATTGCAACGATCATATACATACCATGCATACAGCACCACTAACAGATACATTCCTGTTTTGTTGAAAGAGATGGATCGATATGCGTTGGGGTACTCAAGATTTGGTTTCTATCTCACGCCTATCTGCTAGAGAGCATAATCATACGTAAGTAAGTCTCTCTTGCACGAAGACTAGCACTATTCATGACGGACATCACACACACTCATGAGACATCGACCTATCATATAGTTTCTATCCCTAACTCATTTTCTCACTTTTGAATGTCACAAGAGAGTGGCGTCTACTATGCTACTATTCTAATATGTCACGTTGAAGTGGTTGTAGACGTCATCTAGGGTCACTCTATTTACTACTATGGAGATGGCGAGTTCTTAGGTTAGTGCGTCAGGATTTGAGTGGATCTTTAGTGACGCGATAGTCGAGCTTGCTTCTTTTTGCGCGGAGACTCGCATCTGCTACAGAGTCTGGAAGAACTCTTTACACATATCGGTATTTAAGTGGGTGACATCAGATCTGCAACTATTTACTGGAGTGAACACGCGAAATCCTCTATCGGAGCTCCAGGGAGAGAGCGCGCGATTAACACTCTATTTACATTTAAGGTGCGGTGGGAGTGAGCGGAAGAAACTCAACACTTTTTACATCAGATACTCTGAAAATGTGGACAATTGGGTAGGATGAAGCACACACACGGGTTGAGATGGTAAAATACTTTCGCATGATACGAAGAGAGAACTGTCTAGTGGGGCGAAGTTTTCACACTAACATCACCGTGCACCAGACACAGTGCAGAGTTGTATCGCATGAGCTAAACTAAAAAAATCAAAAACTTGGATGTTTAACCCGAATATCAGATTTATTGGTTATCGTACGGAGTTCTTTCTGACAGACATATCTCACAAATCACTGTTCTTGGTGTCGTTCTAGTAGGTTCAATTCTGTTTGTCTTGACAATGCGATCACAGCGCTGAGATTAGACAGAGACGCTCTCTCTCTACTATTCAGAGTGCGGATGTATGGTCGAGTGTTTGTATGGGGGTATGTAGAACTGGTATGAATTGTTTGATGTAGTATTATATAGAGGCTTGGTGCCGTTCTTGGGTTAGTAGACATGTGGTGAGCGAGAAATAGAGTTGCACTTGGTGAGGGTATCTCTAAACAGTATTAGACGGAAAAGGTGTTATTCTGGGTCAAAACACTTGCTTAGGTACACAAACGCTGATTGCGAAGGTTGTCATTTTATCGACCATTAGATTCAATCATTCTCCCCACGGTTCCCCAGTACCTGCACAAGTCATTAGTTTACTAGTTATCTATGTCGCCACAAATATAAGCAGCACATTAAGTTAAGATCTCAAGATTGTAATTTTTGCCAACGTTGTAAAATCAAGATACCATTCTCGATATTCTCCATCATAACTCCCTTGACTTCATTAACTTGATTTTTCACCTTTGCAATCTTGTCGATCTCCTCAGGGTGAGACATACAGTATTTCATTTGCTCCTTCATTTTTGGTCTAAAATCCAACAAATGTCAGTAACACTCTCGTGAAACACACGACACAAACTTTGAATTGCGGATAGTAAAGTACCCAAAAGATTTGCTGAGGCTCTTGGCAGAAGCGGTTGAAGCTTTTCCACCCGCATAATTCATATTAAAATCGTCCTTTACACTTCCAAAAAAGCCCACGTGAGGTTCCTTGCCAAAATGATTTCGACTGCAACAAACACAAAACGCTGCAACAAAAAACCAACAAAATAAGTGAATGTAATTACAATGTTTACAAAGCTAAATCAATTAATTATCAGAACGACAGTTACAAACAATCAGATAAATATAAACCCATATGTTGTCCGCGACTTTTTGAGACAAAACTAACGAAAAAGAGGCTTTGATCCCACCGCGCAATTGTAGTAGGGGTGTTTGTTTCGTCTTATATTATGCCATTAGGCTATTTTTTCACGAAACTCATTTTTTGTGACTTATTTTGAAACTTTCGGCTTATATAAGCCGAAAAGTTTCAAAATAAGCCACAAAAAGTGCGCTTATGAAACATAAGCCCAAAAGCAAATAAGCCACTATAAGCCGGCTATATGTTGGCATGTTACATACAATGACGAAAAAAGGTGCCAACACGCTACATTTTGGCGTGATTAAGACACTCAGAAATACGCAGAAACAATGCATAACGAAAATCCCAAAACCTACATGAGAATCTAATCAAACAGCGAAAAAAAAACTACCTATAGTCCATTTATCAATAAGGTAATCTAAAGTATATCCATTCACAATTATAATTAAAACCGGTTTTGATTAGCTGAAAGCTTTGAATGACAGGCTAGCAACAGCTTGGAAATTCCCCTTGAATTCTGTATTTAATTCGCGGGATCACCGGTCCGCTCGAGCAGATCGAAGCTTGTATATCTAAGATGTCTGTACCCACCTTATCCTATTCTACAACTAAAACAACAACCTGTTTAAATGTTTGAATTTTCGAACAATGGATACAAATGTAACAATACCGAAGGGATATGTTGGTGATACATAAGTCGTCTTAGATTATTTTCGATTTCCGGCTGTTTATTTGTGATATCATATCGAAAAATGAGGAATGAAGCCAGATAGTTTTTGTGAGAATGGAATTTTTGTTGGGATGATCAGAATATAGCGAATTAATTTGCATATTTTTATTTACGTTATAAACTGATTTTGAGTCACGCGGGGTTATTGTAATTTTTTGGTATACAATTACATATTATTAAGGCCGAAGACATAATAGTACCATGAAGTCCCAAACTGACCGTATATTTTGGTCCGGTCTTCGGTCCCACCACTTGCATTTTTCTCATTTTCGTCTTATGGATCGGTCGTGTGCGTTTGATTTGGGTTAGACCTTTAGAGCAACAAACGAGTATTATTTGTCTGTGACAGTCATCAGTAATAGATCAACCTGGTACCTCACCGAACAATTTTGTCCGTGTCCCTAGTCCGGAGTTCTTGTGACACAACTCAGTTATTCTAGTATCGGTTGGGTTTGAGACCGGTGATCAACCTAAATTTTTGTAGATGCAATTAAAGACGCGAGAAAGGACTCTTCTTTTCGTTCTGATTAGAAAAAAATTACGTCACCACAACATCAATCTCAGATATGTCTTAAACGCTCGCAAACATTTACTTGTGATAATTATTTTCAAGAGAATTTGAAATAGTCGCTCAATCCACGAGTACTTTGGTATAGGTAAAGTAATCAAGTGATATAATGGATAAGAACCAATATCATGCTCAAAGAACAAAAGAACCCATCTGTAACCAATCATTATTCATCAAATAAACAAAAACAATTAAAAAACTCCATATTTTTTCCAACTCTTATTTTTAAAAAATAAAAAAAAATTTTAATAAATCTTGCAACGAGTAAAATTATCGGCAAATGACGAGAGCAACAAAACATCCACGCGACGAGAAGTTAAATCTTCTTTTCTATAGAGGGACACTTTTATATACTATCGACGAACTTTTTTTTGAATTTTTTTGTTTCAGTCACGTCTGAAAAAATCACATGTGATTTGTAGCACAATCACATGTGATTCATAAAAACACATGTTGATTATGAGAAACACAATCACTGAGATTTTTTCAGACTTACCAAATAAAAAAATCGATTTTCATATACTTTTGAACGATTTTACAATGTTAAAGTTTTCCGCCAACAAAAATAACAATCGTTATAGACTTCACGAGCTACAACTAAACACACATATAGCGCAACTAGTAAGTCATTAGCGTTAGTCTGTCTCAACTACAGACATGCACTCGATGACTAGTATTCACAAAAATCAGCGTGAAACACTAAGTAGAGTCACTTGTTATGACAAAGCTTCATCAGAATCATACTAGTACAAATGAGACATAAAATCCCATTACGAATGCATTTCAACTCTCATTGACAACCGAGACATGTGAAATTTACAATTCTTGCGTGTGATTTTTTTTATGTAAGGAAATCACATATGTGATTTTTGATTTAAGTAATCACATGTGATTATTTCGAATCACGTGTGATTTTTTCCTTGGCGGAAATTTAAAAAAAAGTTCGTCGAAAGTATATAAAAGTTCCCGCCTTTTGAAAAGATAGATTTAATTCTCTAACGCGATGAAATAATTAAATTTTACGTCAAACGATACGAAAACAATACACCATCGCGACTAGTGTTTTTTTTATCTTATATATGGGGCAACTTTCATATATACTTCGACGACTCTCTTTTTTTCCGAATTAGACTTGGTAGCTTCTCCGGACATGGTAGCTTGAATCGAGGATTTGAATAGGTTATGCAGTATACGATGAGCAAACCTGCTCTGATACCATGATAAAAATTGATAAGAATTGAGAATTGTATTTTTATTTTATTGATTGATAGATTTACAATGCAGAGAACAATCACTATTTATACAAAACTACAATGAGCTTAAAGAGGGAAAACAATAATTGTGTGGCTATTACTCGTTGACCGAATATCTTTACTTGAATTAAGGGATATGTTGTAAATAACCATTAATCTTGTTGACCCCATTAAATTGTTTCTTTTTAACAACTAGTTTATTTATCAAATTTCTATTTAGTAGATCGTATAAAACAATTGACACAATCAACGTAAAATGACAAATACGAAGCACAAATAAAATTACTTGAATTTAAAAAGGTCCTTTAGCAAGGTCCACAATGCAAATGTGAAAAACCAAATTATTTTTAATACTAGTTTGGATATTAATAAATGTGCGCAGGGGCGGAGCCAGAAAATTCTTTTAAGGGGGGCAAAAAAAAATTCACGACGCGCCAAAAAAGAAAACAACTTAAGTCAATCGATTAACGGGTCGGGTCTGGGCGCGCGGGTCGGGCATGACACATCAATAAAAGTGATTACAACGAGAAACATCCTAGTAATAACGTGTCGAGTTCAAACCGTACGAACCTATACATTTTCTTCATGTACGCCAAGGTTTTTTCGTTTGGCATCTTCGTCGGTTTTGAGGATGGTTTTTCTTTTCATCATTCTCTCGGGACTTGTTTGGGGTTTCATCAAAATCCATCCCGAAGTGAAAACCGGTGGCTCGGCCTCCGGGATGGGGGGTTTTTCTTTTGCCGAAGTGAAAACCGATCCGTCCGCCTTCGTGTCAAAAGTTTTTTCATCCCTTTTGATTCCCTCGCAGTTAAAGTCTCGGGATTTTACCATTTTTTGATGTTATGTAATTCTTTTTGTTGACTCTATTGTACTTTAAGTTTCCAGCGTCTTGCTAGACTCTTTTTTATATATATTCCATCTTTGCCGTTAAAAAAAAACAAAATGTTTTATAGTCATTGATGAAATAGAAAAACCAAACTAAATCCCTAATATAAGTTGCATTTTAAAGACAGTTTAAAGACATATTTCAATAATTAATGGGACAATAACATTTTCTATTTGAACAAATAATGTGACACTTGACCATAAACTGTCACTCTACTTTCTTAAAAAAAATTACGAGTAACTTTTATAAATTTAATTGGAACACAAATTTAGAGATAGGTCATTAAAAGAAGTACTAACTTTTATAAATGATCAAAGAGTTACAATGAATAAAGCACGTGGCCATCTCTCATCCACACACAAGATTCAGCTCCCCGTACATGTTACAAAAAAAAAATAACCTTATCTTTCACAGTTTCACACCCATTTGAAAAAGTCAAAGCAACTCCATCTTCTTCAACTATTATCATCTCCGACAACACTTGATCTTTTGACTATGGAGCCGACCATGGAGCTCCTTTGTTCAACTTTACTGCCTTTGTTATTTTTGTTTTTTTTTTGAACGGCAACTTTATTAAAAAAACTAGCAAGGAGCTAGAAAGACATTACAAAGAAATAAGATAGGGGATTTTTAACCAATACTCCAAGAAAAAAACCTATTACATTACTATTTCACCCATAAAGGACCAATTAAAGAAACAATGTTATCATAAATCCTCGAACGATTTAAGAGGCGAAGCTGTCAAAGACCACCTGATTTCGAAATAGCCTCCAAATCCGCAACCAAGCAACATTAAAAACACCTTCTAAAAATAGACTTGAGACGGGAACGAAAGCCGGAAGGATAAGAAACCAAGCATTCCCAATCGAGAAAGAACAAATCTCCTGCCAATCCAAATCCAACAACGACAAATTTTACGAAGATCCAAAACCGAGCCCGTCACTTGTAAGAATAACCATGCTGAACATCCTCCATAGCATGCATTACAAAGACGGGACACAGATGAGAATCCAACATAATCAACCTCTCGGCTAAGTTTGACTCTAGTAGTTAACCTTATTCACGTACGAGCACGCCAAGAAAAAACATTAACTTTAATAGGAAATGGGGAATTTAACCCATCTCGTTTCAACTTCCGACGAAGGGAGAAACAATGTCATCAATAAAGTTTTGATTATGTAACCTTGAAACTCTCCATCTCTCCGACAATAACAAAGTCCACCTATCCTTTAGGTAGACGACCTCGAGGAGACAACCCGAGATTCATAATTGAGAGAAAGGTCATCCACTGCATGCCGTAGCTACCATCACGCACGTACGACGAAAAGATAAGCTGGATGAGACCGAAGAAGCTCTCAATTTATTAGCCACCACATTTCCTTATCCAATTCGAGGCAAACAAACGGAGAAACTGAACACAAAGCAGGGGTATAGCTAAACCATATTTCATACAAATAAAAATACTAGTAACATGACCGTCCCAAATCCGCGTCTTACATTGCGAAGAAAATTCTTAACCAGAATCTTTCAAAGATTTTTCTTCACGTTAAACTAGAGCACCAAATTCGAGGGTTGGATCGGTCACTTGTTGATCTAATCTTTGAGCCTATTAAATAGCGCTGTATAACTTTTCACCATAAACTGACAGCACTACGCCAGAAATGAGAGCCAACCCTATGTGTATTCATTAGAGACACGTATTCTACGGCGATATTTAAGACGAGTCTCTTGTCCACAGTTCTGTTGGGAAGATAAGACATTTGTTTCACGAGGTCCCTCAAATTCACGGGATTGGACTAAAAATGGACCGAAACTATGTTTTTGAACCAAAACCAAACCTTTTTTGAATTTTGGACCAAAAGTGAAATCACACCAAACCACAAGGACCAAAAATGTACTTAACTCTTTACTCTTATTTTTAATACTAGTTTGGATATTAATAAATGTGCGTCATAGTTTTTGAAGTTTTTTTTATACAAAACTAATTTCATTTTACTAAAGTGGTAAATTATCGTTTAAAACTTTAGAATTTTATCTAAATTATCATATTACTCTTATCTGAATTTGAAGTTAAAGTTTTTAATGTAAAACATATTAATTAATTTGTTAAAAATAAAACTGACTAGAAAACGAGTTACTAAAATAATAAAATGAGTGTTTGTTTCGACTTTATATAACCAGGTTATGACTTATCTGGTTTTGAGCTAATGTTTCTCAAACTCATTTTGAAACTTTTCAGTTTATATCAATTTATTATGTCGTAAATAATTTATATAAGAAAAAAAAAGTTTCAAAATAAGCCACAAAATGTAAGTTTATTTAAAACCAAA
>BQNB010203371.1:0-10768 GCA_026074375.1 Tanacetum coccineum | reverse complement strand
GTTTAAATTCGTGTAATGAGACTTTTATTTTATATTTTATAAAAATAGTACATTTCATAAGGATCGTAAGCATGTAAAGAACTTGAAAAACCGAGCTATAACGAAGAAGATATGACGTTTGCAAGTTACGGTAATTAAATATATAAAAAGTGTTTTTATAAAAGTTATTTTATAAAAACCCTTACTGCTACAGGTCTGATATAAACTTATAAATATTTTATGATGATAGTACATATCATGAGGATTCCAAACATATAAGAAACTCGAAAAACGGAATTAGAATGAACGAGTTATGCTTTTTGCAAGTTTACATTAATTAAATACATAAAAAGTGTTTTTATAAAAGAAATTTTATAAAAAGGGTTACTGTTCATAACAGTACGTTTTTGGAAATTATGTTACTTGGATAAAACTTTTAATTACGAATCCGTGCGTATAAGAATCACTAAAAACGGAATTAAAACGGAGGAGATACGAACTATATACGATTTCAATAAATAAATTTATAAAAAGTGTTTTTATAAATTCTAACCCACTGTTACTGTTCATAACAGATTTTATAAATATTATAAATGGAATATTTTGATAGTTTATCTCGTCACGATTCCGTACATGTAAAGAACAAACGAAACGGGATTAAAATAAATAAGTTACGGGTTTTTAAAGGTTACAAGGATTAAATATATAAAAGTAGTTTTATGAAATTTACATAACCTATAAAAGTTACTGTTCATCAGTAGCTAAAATATTATAAATATAATATTTTGATAGATTTTCTTAATACAAAACCGTGGACATAAAAAACGTATAAAACGGAGTTAAAATAATAAAGATATAAGGTTTACAAAGCTTCGCGCACTATTTTTAATTTTATATATTATTTTATAAAACAATTAAATTAATTATATAATATCATTACGTAATTAATAAAAATGTTAAATCATATATTTTTAACAAATAATACATTGTTAAACATAAATAACGAGTAGGTAAGCCCGAGCTCCGCTGCGGGACAATTAGCGGGTGTCGTTTTGGGTTGGCGGGAATGGATATAGTTGAAATAATATACAGTTGGGAAATTAGCAGTGAATACTATCGTCTATTAAATCAACACACTTGCTTGAATACCAAAACATGAAAAGTAATAGAAATTGCAGAACTTAAGAGGGTGTTATTCTCGCGCCTTTTATTTAATATTCATTCTAGCATATTGTTCCTTGCTTACAATGTTTTTAAAATCTTGTGAAAGGCATAAAAATGACCAAAATTTTAAGGAGTTGATGTGCACCATTGTACTAAGGCAAATCTGTAACAATCTTATATTTTAAAATGACACATTATCTGTAACACTATTACATACACTCTTATTAGTTCAAATACAATAAGTCCATACATACTTAACAGTCCTTACAACTCCTTTTTTGATTCTCGCTCCATTTCCATACATACTTAACAAATTATGCAGTAAGTAATAACCAATCAATTATACTAATAGTACCTGGGATATTATGGGTCTGAATATATCCAAAGCAATGTTACATTTGACAGTTTACTGACCACCAACCCTACTCCTTTTGTTCTTTCCATGATACGGATCATCCGGATCGTATTATTCGGGTATTACCTGAACAATCATCACCCTACCAAACACCTATTAAAAAATGACCAAATGTTGAAATGTATATAACAATTGGGTACATTTCAGTTTTGGGTAATAATTGAAATCAGTTTTGGGTAATTTAGTGGTTATAATAATTGGGCCTATAAGCTCATTCATAAATAAACTAAGTTCTTTATCAAGTTCCAAATCATAAATAAATGAAAGAATTGATATCTTATAACAATGAACCATAATTATTGATAATCATCTGTGATGATATCGAAAGGCTTTGATTGAAAAAATAGTCTCAAACTCGGATACACTACTTATTAGATTGATTTAACACATTGATGGGATATAGGTATATCATAATTGAAGCGGATCAACTAAATAATGTTTGTATTCTACCATATATTTACTACTAAGTCAAGTAAAAGTAAACAAAATCAAGTTAAAAGGAGTTTATATTCTAAAGTTTCCATATATATTGTTGCTGGTGTAAACTCATTTATTTATGTATTTGATGGAGTATCGAAAATAACAAATGTATGAAAACTTACTTTTTTCTAGCAAAAGCTGATATTTCAATTGCGTTGTTTCTAGCAATGACGTCTTTTGAACTTCTCTCTATTGCAAGACTCCAACTTCGGGTTCCATTTGCTCAATCTCCTTCATTGACACGATACATAAGTGACCTCTAATCTGACCACAAAAGTGAAACTACGCGTTATTTTATGCAAGTAAAAACTAACCTGATGTAGACCAAACCTACCCGTGCTTAACTACACACATATCCGGGTACGTTGAAGGAATTTCAGCCGAGCTTGCATAGGCTTGAGAATCATTAATTGCAGTTTCAACAAATGAAACAAACAAATATTCTAGTGCCTAGTGGTGCTTCAAGAACCATCACTTCTGCAAGTGATATAATGCTCCCCATTGAACATACTGTTAATCTTTTCTTTGAGATGTGATGCCTGCATCAGTAAAGAACATGATCTTTTCTTTGAGATGTGCTGCCTGCATCAGTAAAGAACATGATTAAAAAAGTCGCCACCCGTTTTTTTAGTTAATTCTCTTAAGGGTATACAATGATACCTCAACAACTAAAAGGAGCTTAGACATTATATCAACAGTGGCACATTGCCGTGAATAGTCAAGGAATAATCCATCGAACTTGCTGCATAAAACCCGAAAGAGAAAAGTTACACACATCATCACTTAGCCTAAACAAAACTATCAACCCTTAAAGAAAGTAAAGCTACTCGCCAACGTTTCATTCTTCTTCAAACTAATCAAAATCCTTATCCTAGGTAGTGTTTGGGTTACCGTTGAAATCAGTATGGGTATGGGCTAAACAAATAGGATAGAATGGGAATGGAAGTCAACATCTTGTTAGGAAAAAAATGCCCAACTTTTAAGTTATATTTTCTTATTTATATTATTACAAAACTGAACACATAAACCAAACACGATCATTATTTCCATTCCCATTCTCTTAATCACAAACCCGACTCCAAACAACCCTTGAATGAATTTGAATATTCCACTTACTGGCCAATCCTTTTTTACATGTCTAAATTAAAAAGATAGTCGATTGGTAGGGGAAAGAATTAATCAAAGATGTTCAACTTATAAAACACTTAGCAACTTAAGATAATAAAACTCACATCTATAAGGGGGTGTTTATTTCAGCTTATTTGGTTTTCGGCTTATGTTTCATAACATCACTTTTTCTGGCTTATTTAAAACTTTTTGTGGCTTATTATGTCACAATGACATAATAAACTTATATAAGTCGAAAAGTTTCAAAATAAGCCACAAAAGTGATATTATGAAACATAAGCCATAAACCTAATAAGTCATAAGCCTGCTATATAAGCGGGAACAAACACGTTATAAACTATGTTCCTAAGTTAATTATGCACTCTTAAATCCTCAACAACTCATAAAAGAAGCGACTTGCATTCGCTAATGATACCTAGGATTCTTAAATACAACCGATAGTATAAAATGATATAAAAACATACAACATTAAAGACTTGCATCGACCAGCATCATTCATCAAATCACACATTAATGTGATCTAAAGTTGATGTAAAAATTGATGACAACTTAATACACAGTCTTTTCATTTTTCCACTTGGCAAAAATCGATGACTGCTATAATATATAATTTTGGAATTGATCTTGAATATATTAACTTTTCATATAACTCAAAATATGCCAAAATGAAAAAATGGGTAGGTCAGCATGTTTTGGAATAGGCCGAAATGAATTTGTTTCAAAACTGGACAGTTTGGTGTGTGTCGAGTAGACACTACCTCAAAGATGCAGGCAGTTTGGTGTGTTTCAAAACTGCACAACATTGTCTCTCTGTATTCAGGTATAAGTCCTTAGTTAAGTACTGAAGTAAGTTTTCAATACAGTTTTAATTTATTTGGAGGTTAACGTACATTCTACGATTCATGTTTTGCTTAATATATTTAGTCACTCCGTTTGCACTAATAATATCAGTACAGTTTACCAATAAAGCCAGAATTTATCAATGAAAAAAAAGTCAAAATAGTAACAGATACAACATCTTTAAGGGCAGTAATGTGATACCTTTGTGCGCCCATACGGATTTATTACGTTTAGTTCAAAGTCGTCAACACATGGAATTTTCTTTAGCTGCCAATAGAAGGTAGCAGAAGATGAAAAAACCAACAGCACATCAAAAATCAAATGTAAGTATGGGGAAACATGGCGTCTACGATGATGAACTCATACTTGAATATAGACTCGTCAGTACATAATAACACATAATAACGTTTATTTATAGAGTGTCGTATCTAAGTGAATTTATGTGAATCTGTTGTTTTTTTCTAGAAAAACTACTAACAACAGTACACGGACTGAAGATAATAAACCGATTGCAATTCTCGTTCTCCTATTAGGTAGTGCTTGGGTTAAGAGTCATAGTAACTCCCTAATGCTGTTTGGATTTAGCTTATCTGAAACCGCTTTTCTAAAAAGCGCGGACAAATAACTTCCTTCTAAAGAAGCCAATAAGCAATCCAATAGTTTATTTGAATTGTGTTCGTACTTTTGGAAAATACATGAATACATTTGCAAAAAATCCCTGCAACTTGGCCTCATATACTTTTCGCTGGAAACGGTTGTCAAAAGTCTAAGAAGTTTGTTCATCGCGAATTTTCCAGATGGATTCACAATTGTCACTACCTTCAAACACCCTGCAACAAAATAGACAACCTTTTAAAAAAGATAAGTCTTGATAAAAGGCATTTCTCGCAGTTAAATGTGTAAAGTCATACACCCAAAATCACATTAGAGCCATAAGTTCACGTATATCAAGAGATGCTTTACCCCAATCAGTTCACGGCTTCATTACTATTTCAAATTCCTCATAGCTAATCTGTCCATCCTGAAACCATGAAAATTTCAACATTAAATGAATGAAATCTTCATCGTTGCTCGCTGTTAACCTACCTGATATCAAACCTCTCTACATTATATCTATTTTTACACTCTTTTTCTGATTTATAAGAACGTGTGCTTCAAATACATATGTTAAACAAATTGCAACCGAAAAGGCACTTACTAAGAGATGTTTACCCCAATCAGTTCCCAGCTTCATTATCGCTTCAGAATCCTCATAGCTAATCTGTCCATCCTGAAACCATGTAAATTTCACGATTAAATGAATGAAATCTTTAGCGGCTTTTAAAGAAATCGGGTTACCATTGTGAGCTAACACCAACACAAATATGAAGATTTAAATATATTAAAAAGTTTAAAACTCGTTTGATACCTACAACAGGTGGCACCGTTAGGGTATTCCTATCCAACAACAGATTGTAGGGCGTAAGATCCTTGCGCGAAACACCATGGGCGCGATAGAATGCAACATGAACTTACATTTTCAGTTCTTCTAATAGTAACTCTACTAACACCAAGAACAGCCTTCATCCCGAGTTTGAACATAGCCTTATGGCTTTTCTTCTCAGATCTACTCTGCTTACCACAACCTGTTTCCATCACCATATCATTATTTCTTCGCAAATCCTACTTTTATATGTAAAAGTGAAACAACTAAATAGTCCTAAAACCAACTTATAGCTTATTTGTTTCTGCTTATAAAGCCAGCTTATAGCTTATTTGACTTTGAGCTTAATAAGCTTATAGTCCTAAAACCATGTCATTTCTAAAGTAGACAATAGCTTACGTTTCATAAGCTCGCTTTTTGTAGCTTATTTTAAAACTTTTCGAGTTATAAGTTTATTAGGACTGATAAAATTAAATAAGCGAAAAAGTTTCAAAATAAGCCCAAAACCAAATAAGTGATAAGCTGGCTATATAAACCAAAATAAACACCTCCTAAAGCAAATACAAATATGATAAAACATAAAAAAATAAAATAAAAAGATATAAGAACTTGTTGTGATGTCACCATCCTTGTCATCCTCATCATCATCAGAGTCGACATCTTCATCAGCATGGTCATCTTCTTCCTCAACATCTTCGATGATTGATTGTTCATCGAGATAAAGCTCATCGAGCTTTTGTTGGGTTTCGGTGATTTCTTCAACGACGATCTTAACTATGATGATCTTCTTTGAATTTGTTATGTATAATTTTTTTTCATATTGTCCTAGTGTGAGAATGAAAATGAGTGAATGAATTTGGTGTGTGTGTGTGAGTCGGTAGGAGATAATAGGGTGGTGCATATAGGAGATGGAAGACACATAGCATATGATCTGGAACTGGATATTGTGAGAGAGAACCACCCCTTGCACCTTCACTGAAACAAAAAGGATAGAAACAACATATTCAGTTGAGAGAGAGAGAGAGAGACCCGTTATGCAGAAGAGAGCATACATCGGGTACATATGTAGTGCCTAGTTATTAAGATTGGTCTGTTCTCGTAGTACAGCTCCTGTTCAATTGTTTCAGCATCATCAACCAACCTTGAAATCCATAGTTGCCCGTACAAGCACTTCCAACACCCGAGGTATCAAACGACAGGGAACCAACCAAAACTTGTCTGCGTTAAGTTTCAAGACCAGGTATTCTTAAATGTTCAGTCGCTGCAATGGCCGCGCCAATAAGATTAAGGCGACCAATAAGATTAGCGAGCTCTTTGGCTTTCAGCTTATCTTGAGCCAACTTCTCAGCTTCAGAACATCTGGATTAGCAAAAAAACATATATTTCTATCCACGTAGTGTAAGGACGTGTTATATTCGTTGATGATGGTAGAACGTTCTTAACACCACACGCTTTGATAATATCAGGAGCATGACCACCCCTTGCACCTTCACTGAAACAAAAAGGATAGAAACAAAGATGTCAAAAAAGTGTGCAAACACATCCACATAAGTGCAACGATTTAGGTACCTAATAAGTGGTGAGAGGAAGCTCTTACCTGTGGTATGTATCAATTGTTCTATCTTTAAATGCAACGATTGCTACTTTCTTTCCGCTCTTAGCAACAGTTGTTATTGGCTTCTTTGGAGTAGGTTTGCATTCCTCCTGTACATTTACACAAATTAGTTTGATTACAACTGATTGTTTATCTTGTTTATCTGGAATTAATCCTCTAAACTTTTCAATGATTCCACATCAGGTATATAGTCTTTTGAAACGGCTAAATGTATATATGTATGATCTCATTAACACATATCCTCTCATCCCATTCCTTTCCACTTCTAGCTTCCACAAGGCAATAACTCAAAAAGCAATCAAATAAACCAACAACAAAACTTTACCCTAACATAATAACCTTAGCTCTAATGTAGAACAATGTTAAAAACCCAAATCCAAGTAACCCTAACCTTAAAAAATAGTACCGAAACCACAAATTTAAAAACCCCCCAAAATAAATTCAACACAATCCAATAGCCCATATATATATATATATAAAATACAATAACAATGCAAAAAAAATCACAAACCTAAATTCAGCTTCTTCTTCTTCGTGAATACCCAACAAATCATGTTTTGTTATGCAAGCGGGTGAATAACAATTAAATTAGCGGGTCGGGCAACATCACCACATACCATTAACCAATCAAATAACAGAATCCATCATAAAAATACCACCTTGATTTCATATCTGATCAGTGCGTTTTTAGGCGCTTTGTATTGAATAAATTGAGTTACCACTTCAATCTTCCACAAATATCCCTAAATCTTTAACAAAACGCATCATAATTAGGCTTGCATTAGGATCATGGGATGATGGTGGATCTGTGTTTTGAAACTCTGAGATATCTAAAAAGTGTTTGGTGGATTAGGTGTTATGTGTGTTTCATAGTGGAATTATACGTGAAGGGAGGAGGGTGTATGTGAGGAGCGGATAGCTATGATCGGGTTGAAGAAGAGACACCGAAAGAATAACGCCCAGGTCAGATCCTTATAAATGGAAGCCTAAAACACACACACACAACAGGTCGGGTAAAACAGATAAGACCGATTAAATTTTTTAAAAATATTTTTAACAATAAAATATTCAAAGAATTCCCTATAATTGTATATAGTTATAATATTTTCTTTACGGATACAAATACATATACCTATATTTGACAAAGTATGATTTAATTATTATTTCAACTTTTTAAAATTAGACGAGAACTATTAGGTGATGGTGTAACTATATAACATGTGATATTTTATTTGTATAAAATACATTATACTCACACGGCCTATAATTAATTAGGTTGCATTCGAATTTCCCGAGATGATTTACATACTTGATTATATAATCAACACATTCACTTAAGGTGAGTTCATAGCCCCGCTTTTTATATAATTACAGTGATTTACAACTTTGGGGTGAGAAACATGCATTGTTTTACAATTGGACACAAGTACACTTTAAATCAAATTACGAGTTTGCCTAAGTAGCTATAACCCACTATGCCCATGAATCACGAACTGTTAATTATTAATTACTAGATTGTAAGCGCGAATGTTATGAATAGATCTATTTGGGATTGACATCCCCGTTCGGGTGAGTAGCACTCACTGTGCCGGTTTGCCGGACAATGAATGTATACCATGTCAGAATAATTTGGATGTTGCGGGTTGACATCTACAAGGGCACATTATTTGCATTAATTTGCATACATATATGTCGAGCCTCAGTGTCATGAGCTTAGTGCATTTCGTAATCACTTTTATGATATTGTATTCGTTACTTGTCATACACTTAGAAATCTTGCAGTCCTACTTTATACTTACTTAAACCTGTGAATTCACCAACTTTATGTTGACGTTTTAAAGCATGTTTTTCTCAGGTCAATAAGGTACGAGAAACAAGGATACATTGGTGGTCACCATTTTGGAGTCATTACATTAAAGATTTGGGTGCATTACATTTTGGGAATAACTGCTATGTCTTAAAATCTTTACAATTTCATGAATGAACAATTTAAGCTTCGGGCTTTTGTAACAAACAAGTTTATTTAATCCAATGTATCATTTTTAAACGACTCATGTAGAGGTCATTCTCATATCTTGTGCTATTGATCTATGAAGTAACACTCTCAGACCCATATTCCGCTGCGACCCATTTTGGGGGTGTTACAGATTGGTATCTAGAGCCAAGGTTATAGAGAACTAGGTTGCATATTTTACCTAGACTATAACCGTTTTCACAAACATTGCATCACATCAAACTTTTTCATGTGCATACACACTACTTGTCCACTTGCTTACTTGCTTACGTGACATATATATATGTATGTATATATAGGGATGGGTTCTAGAGAAAACCTTATATTTGTAGAAAACTTAGAAAACAAAACTACAAGGTAAATTTTGCGAACATATAAATCTTGAGGGTAAAAAATGAAAAAGTAAAATAAAAAAGGGCGGAACTAATCATACATCTCATTTTACTCGGAAACTATATTACATGATATTATACCATCATTCATTCATACCATCATCTATTCATATCATGATGCATTCCAATTCGCCATGACACATTTTCATCCCTGTCATGAGTACATATTCAATTCACCATGCATCATCTTGCATCGTGTTTACCTTTCATACTGCACGCATCCTGCATGGTTTCATATAAAGATGATTTATATAAACTCTTGCTTGTGCAGGTTATAGCTGTACCCACTATTTATGTCTATGCTAAGGAGAATTTTAGGGACCCAATCGATATCAGGGTGGATATCATTCACCCAGAGCCTGTCGACGCAGTTGCTTTTCCTGTAGCAACCGTTGTGAGGACACTGGCCTGACACGGGGAGGTGATAGGCGGTATTCAAGTGCGATTGTTAGGGATGCCTATATAGAGGTGGGAGGAGATCGAGGAGGAGCTTCTAACTCTAAGAGAGAGAGCAAATAGGGCTGAGACAGAGGGGATCACTTTGAGCGCTAGGGTTAGATCATTGGAGCTCATTGAACATGGCTTCATGGAATAGTAAGGGATGAGAAAGAGGCTCGTGAAAAGATGGAGCGCCAGTTAGGTTTGATTCAGGAGGAGCTAGAGAGTCTTAGGCGCTCAAGGCTCCCATGATCAGTCGTCACAGATTTTTACCCATAGAGCTTCTACCTCATTATTTATGTATTGTCCAGTATTGAAGGATTGTAGTACTAAGAAACCATGTAGTATTTTGGACGGAAAAACAATGAACCCAATTATCTATCAAATTATGGTATTATGAAAACTTCATCAATTTTATCTCAAACCTCTATTTATTCATGCAAACCACTTATTAAAACATTATGATTTTACAAAACATATCACAATCACACACTAAACTATTTCGTTGTCCCTCATAAACCGTTTCCATGATCAATTTCTTTAAAAAAAACTATTTTGTTATCCATTCATAAACAATTTGTTACCACAACATAAACTCCTTACTATTACCACCACATAAACTCCTTACTATTACGCTATGAACTGTCATGTGATTCCTTTGAAAACTATTTTAAATCCATCTCATAAACAATGTTAGTGTCGTCTCATAAACAAAGTCGATGTCATTAACAAACTACATTACTATCGATTGATAAACTATCATGTTATAAACCATTATACTATGGTTGACAAACTATTGTACCATCATTCAATAAACTAACATTTTATATACTATTCATAATCATTTCACGAATACCTTATGAATTACCTTCTTGACATC
>BQNB010203370.1:0-10768 GCA_026074375.1 Tanacetum coccineum | reverse complement strand
ACCGATTTACGACACAAAGCTAAATGTCGAGTTCTAATCTTAGCTAGAACCAATCCATCACAACACGACTTCACTACTTGTTCACAACTTCACAACTTCACAACTTCACAACTTCTTCACAACTTCTTCACAACTTCACAACTTCAAGACTTCACTACTTCTTCACAACTTCACAACTTCTTTACAACTTCAAGACTTCACTTCACCACACTATTTATATCACAACTATCTAACACTACTTGGTAAGATCACCACGATCTAACTATACTTACAAAGATCACCAAGATCTAACTACTACACACAAATACAAGATATACAAATAATTTACATGTATGTGATATTAAGACATGTCACGAATGCCCTAACTAGCCTACATAACTTCGTATCTTAATGATAACGAAAGTTTTTCTCTTGCACTTCAATGGATGGATGATTGGATCACATTTTAAACAAACTTATAATAAGTTAAGTGATCAAAGGAAAGGGTTTGAAAGGAGGTTTTAGATCTGAGAAAACTTTGTGCAAAGAGGTGAGAAAATCTGTGGAAACAGTCCACTATTTATAGGCAAAAATATTAATTTTTTATTTGGGCGGTCCCCTTAATTATGGCCGGTCCCCTTAATTAATTAAGGGGGCCGCCCATTTTTCAGACGCTCCTTTTTTTGTCCTTTTGTGGGGAAGGTTTTTCTGGAACTTTCTAGCCGTTTCTAGGTAGAAAATTTGAATTCAAAATATTTATTTTGAATAAAACATTTCTTATAAATACAAAAATGTTTTGTATATATTTTAAAAATGTTTGTCCCATTTTATAAATGTAAGGTTTGGAAAAATAAAAAATTTCTTTGATCATTCAACAAATTAAAGTTTGTTTGTTCATACCTTTAGTGATTTACGTCGGGTGCGAACTTAAATTTATTGTTGAAGAAAACTTGAGACGTCGAAAGATGTTGACGAATTGATGATTTGTGATTACGAGTAACTTAAGCACTTTACGTTATGTGTTATAAGTTACATGTTTGTCATCACCAAAACATGAAGAGAATGTATAGATTAAATATCGCAATATTTCTACCAACAGCCTCTTTTGTCTTCCTTTATGTCTAAAATCACAAAGTCCACGGGGTACACATAACCAGCAACATTCACTAATATGTCCTCTGCTATTCCTAATGGGTAGATATACAAATGGCTAGCTAGAGAGAGTCTAATGTTTGTCTCAGCAAGCCTTTCATCGGTTAGTTTCATGTAGGTGGAGAGGGGCATGACGTTCACGTCGGATCCTTGGTCTACTAGGGCATTTATGTGTCTCAGACCTCCTATGTTACAGGGTATTTCAAAGTTTCCTCCAATGTCCTCCTTCCTTGTTATCTTTTTCTTGAGGATTGCTTCATAAATAGGCCCCCTCGGCGACAAATTATAAGTCTTTCCTTTCATTTGTCCAACCCGGACTCCTGACAAGGAGTCATTGAACCTACGATTATCAACCAGTCCCTCGATTAGTTTTTCATTGATCCTATGCTTCAAGTAATACTCTACAGGCTGAGAGCTGGGTGCCTCCACTGCTTCTTCTTTCTCAGCTCTCTTGATTGGCTCGTTTTTGGTCCTATTTTCAGCTCTATTATTTGTCTCATCTTCCATTATTGGTATCTTTGTATCTGACCCGTTAGTTTTCTCAATGCTATCTCCGGTTACCACATCATTTTTACCACTCTTTTCTTCCTCTCCTCTGGTGAGAGAGATAGAATTTACATTTTTGATGAAGGGGGATTTAACCTCTTCTCTGATCAATACTTTTTTAGGAGCCCTGCTTGTTGTGAGTTCCTTAAGAAGCCCGAACATCTCCGACATCCTGTCGTTGATCTCCTCTCGCTGTTTGAATATGGCATTCTCAAATCTTTCCATCCTTTCGGTGTGTGCTTCCATGTAATCCCGTACTCGAGCCTCGAAAGTGGTTCCTAGCGCCTGGGGTTGATGGTTTGGACTAGTGTGTTCATAAAAAGTGAAGGGGTTCTGCTTTGGTGGCTCATTTAGGTTTTGTGGGTGATGATTTGAGTAAACCGCATCAACATATGCTTGAGGGATGTGCGTTGAGCCAGGTCTAGGTGTTAGTCGTGATCCCTTAATTAATATGGTCTTCGAGCTCAAGAAGTCTTCGGTCAGGTGTTTTTGAGGTGCTTTGACGTGTAGAAATAGCCTTGACTGGTTTGACGAAGTTTTTTTAGTCATTCCAACCCTCATGGTGGTAGAGGGAGAGGTTCTCAATGATTTCCTAAGATTCGTCGGGGTTCTTATTGGGGAGTTTGTCGTCGCCGGCGCGGTTAATTTCGCACTTAAGATGAAATGAGACATGATCATAGAAGATTTGGATCTGGAGCCAATGATCGATGCCATGATGAGGGACTTTTTGGAGTAAGTCCTTGAAACGAGTCCATGCTTCAGAAAGAGATTCTCCTTGATGTTGTTGGAACATCAGGATATCGTTGCGAAGTTTTGCGGTCCTTCCTAGTGAAAAGAATTGAGCAAGGAAACGAGTAGTAAGATCCTCCCATGTGAAGATGGATCCTGCTGGAAGACGTTTAAGCCAATTGCTAGCTTGATCGCGAAGGGAAAATTGAAATAAACGCAGGCGCGTTCTTTCCCTATTTGCACCGTCAAGGTCAAGTGAGTCCACAAATTTTAAGAAATCCTTGAGGTGTTGGTTTGGATCCTCGGACCAAATTCCGTGGAATAAGCATCCGTTTTGCACCAACCGGATGGTGTCGGATCGAAGACGTACCACGTTGTTCCCTATGGGGAGCTCAATAGTATTCCTATAGCCCTTGTGGCTAGGTTTGGAGTAATCTCCAAGAGTACGGATAGGATTTTCATTTCCCATGGAGGTCAACGAAATTTATTTACGAAACAAATAACACAAAGAAAAGATAGACTACAAGAAAACTAATATAACGAAAATAAAAATCTCACTTGAAAGGATTCAAGCGAATAGAACTAAGCTAAACTAAGTTCTAAACCTAACTATTCCCCACGCAGCGGAGCCAAAAACTTAATGTGGGTGTCGTTAGACTTCAGCACGAAGTTTCACAACTCCCTAGGTAGTGTACCTAATCGTTGCATTGTAATATAGGCAAGACTCGGGGGGTTTTATCGTTCTCTAGGAGAATAGGTTGGGAAGTCTCGAACAGGCTTAACCTAGCTCTACGGGATTAAAAGGAGATTATTTATGTATTTTTATATTTTATAAAAGCAGTAAATCAATGGTTTGAGAGGTTGGTTTGTTTAACTAATTAAAAATAAATATAGACTAATCTACTGGTGATAACTTTATGATAAAATAATGTATTTACTTAATCATGCATTAGTCATTAGATTACTTCTCCTAATTCTGTTGCCTTGTCACACTTGTGATGATCTGTGTAAGTATTTCTTAAGTCATGAACGAATTACACGAACCTGCCGTCTATTTAATATTCCGTTAAGGCAACGCACAAGTAAGGTAGTATGAAGACTATTATAATGCCTCTAAGAGTATATTAAATGCAATTGAAATATCTTTAGAGGGATCAACCATATAAGGGGTAAGGTAGTATGAAGACTGTTATCGATGATATCCTTTCTAATCTTCTCGCGTTTCCCTAGACGTCTATGCCAATTTAATATCTTATGGCTAGTTTTCTAATGCCTAACGCGCACATCCATCACAAGAAGCAACAGTAATAGGATCTACAATTTAACTTTAATGCAATCATAATTAAATACAAAGGAGGGTTTAGCCTAACATGTTATAGATGAAGCAAGAACATAGATCAATCAAACAACACGTAGACATATTGAATGATTAAAGATGAATAATCTTACTTGATTAAAACATGGATTAAGGTCGGTTACAATAGGGTTTTGAAGCCCTAAAGTCGGCCTAAAAGCTGACAAAATACTTAGGGTTCGGCTCTCAAAAGTTATACAAAGTTAGACACTTAAAACCCTAAATTCGGTTTAATATATATAGAGAAATCGCCGCAGCAGAATCTTCTTGATCTGATTTGAGTTGGTTACATTCTGACGCCGTCGTCACATTCCTAACGCCGTCACTAGATAGATCACGACAGCGTCGCGTTATGCTTGCGACGCCGTCTCCACACTCTGTGAACACGATTCTTTAAGAGATTTGGTATAGGTCCGTAATCTTGTCCGTTTCCTCTCCAAATGAGCCCAAGTCATATGTATTTCCTCCAAATGTCATCCAAGTGCTAAAAACCTAAAAACAAACGATTAAGCACATAATCTGGGCATATTTGCATGATTTAAAGGGTTAAATGACCCCAAAATAGTGTATAAAATGACACATCATCACATGTACATGAAATCATTGACTTGGTCAAAGACTTATAACGAATAGTAATGTATTGGATGTTTGTGTCTACTTGTTAGTATATACACATTAAGTCATTGACTTGATCAAGGACTTATAAAAGGATGCAACTGGCTTAGTAATACTATTGATAGGAAAAGCCATAAAGTATAAGATCAATCTTATAGGAATACCATATTTTATGGTATGTCCAACAAGGGTAATCAAACTATATATCAATATTAGTTGATTCATGATGACCATAACTTATTTAACTCCTAAAAAGAGATCAAGGTTAGATAATTGAGTATGTCCTGGATATACCTAATTAGACTCCAATTTAGAATGTTGATTAAGATAAAATAAGATGAATCTCATTGTGTCTTAATTGAAGTTCTATATTTGGTAAAAATCTCTTGGAGATTATTATTGACAAATGCCTAGAATTGTTAAGTGTATCTTGTTGGATACCCAAAGGAAACGATGGGATGCCATTTATACAACCTACACGAGAACAAATTTTTTGTTGCTGGTCATGCTAAGTTATTTGAGAATAGTCTCAAATGTACAAGATGCGAGTGGGATTCTCACTCGTCTAAAAGCGAGTGGGAGTATTGTAGGTCTTGAATTACTTCAAGAAGAAGATACATAAACCTTCTAAACGCACTAGCGAATGTCATACTAAGACTAAACATGAAAATGTTGAACCTTAGAATGATGTTACTCACATTCATAGATCCGCAAGGATACCTCATGATATGTTTCTATATCAATGGTGAGGATTATGAGTTAGAGGATCATTGTGAACCTGCTAGCAATAGGAGATGCATTGTTAGATCTTGAATTTAATGAATCACTCAAAGACTATGAATGAAGAGATGTTGTCTAAAAGGAGATAATCATATTCTTGAAATTTGTTTTATCTTTAACCTATCATTTTAATGATGAGGTTTAAATGAGTTTCCTTTTAGAAAAGACTCATAAAGACAAATATTTTGTATACATATTTATTGCATGTTAAATGACATAAGTGTTTACTTATTCTCAAGTAATTGATTATGATTAAAACTTCCTCATTTACGAACTTTAAATATATAAATATGATTAAATTGTCATACTTTTTTATTTTGGATTTCAAGAACTCTTTATAAATTGATTACTTAGTGAGGACGATATGTAATCAAATAAAGTTTTATGAATCCACTATAATCTTTAGAAAGTATACAAAATGCTAGTATCCAGGCACGCATCTAATGAGCATAATCTTAAGTTTAATTGTTAAATAAATCACTTGTTGGATTTGATTTTTAATTATAAATAAGATATCTCATGAGTACATCTTAAAGCTAGTGAGAGTAAATTTGTTTTTACTTTTTAAAATAGATTATGTTATTGAACATAATTAGAAACAATTTATTTATCTAAGTAAGATTTTATCCCTTAGATCGAAATAAAGTTTCTTGTGAGAATTTTAGGAGATGAAATACGTAACCTTGGAATAATATGTTTCATACGTTAAATAGATGTAGTGAATTAAGTTCGAGTACAATATGAAGTACCATTGAGCGTAACTCGAATGATCTATCTCACTTGGTGAGATTGAACACATAAATGGAAACCTTATGTCCCACTAAAGGATTCATTATGTACATCATATTATGTATGGGTGATTTGACAACATTAGAATCTAATTGAAAGATATTAGAAGGAACATTCTGATTAATGTTTAAATTAGGAATTCATTCCTAGAATTAATAATGAAGATACTATGGATATACATTGTGGTAATCATAGTAAGATCATTATGATCAACAAACCTTGGGTTTGTGTGATACCCAAACATTATTAAAGAAGTGTTCAGAATTTACGGTAAGTTAGCATAGTGTTGTTTGTATACACTAGTACTTGTTTTAATTAAGATGATACTCAATCTTTGTAGAAGCAAGTTTTCATTTTATATGATAACATTGTTGGTTACACATGCTTGGCTTAAAAGCATAGTTGCATAATACTATATTTAAAGAATAAGAATGTTTTACAGTTTAGAAAACTGTTGAGATGACTATCTTCTTAGGATGTTTTGTGTATGTCATACATCTTATGGAAAGTAATGTAACTAGACTCATATAAGCAATACTTATAAGTTAGTGCACACTTACAAAATAACAATCATCGTCATATTATTCAAAGTACTTCACTATTTGTAAATTTTTGAAATAAGTATTCTCAAAGTCAGACAAGATCATGACCTAGTTAATTTGTTCATGAAACATATGCCTTACCACTAATTATGATTGTTGTGGATAAGACATTAGTACTTAACTAGGAACATCATGCACTGATCTTATTTGGTATTTGGATAATAGAACTGTAAGCAGTTTTATTAAACAATGAATTGGCATACGTGGTATGATCGTTTTCATTTATACTACTGTGTTCTATATTTTCATGTTTAAATCCTTGAATGAATTTATTTATTCTAAACTATATCCATTACCGGTTAACGATATGGGAATATTGTTAAGACGAGGTAAATGTGAGAGTCTGGTTGTATTCCAGAGAATACGTAAAGATGATTCTGCCAGCTATGTATGTTATTCAATAAGGTTGAATATTAGATACCCTACCTATGTAAATCACTTTATGGATCAGCGTCATTGGGTGCATTACACACATGGTAAAAGTTATGTCTATCCTTAGACTTGAGATGCAAGCAGGTTTTGCATATATGGATAGCATTTCTTGATTATAAGCCTACCAATAGTCTGTCTAAAGGTAGTTATAAGGGCTATTTTCAGAAGTGTTTTGAAGTACATGACGGACACTTGTAGTCAAAATAGGATTTCTTTATGTGTTTGGGAGTTAGATACTTACTAGGCCCCTCGTTGGTTTGATCATATATTTGCTTGGCCGAGCCCAAAGTGTAGTTAAGATGATTTTTTTACATTTGGTGATCTGGATCAATACAGATGCGAGAAACCCAATCGTTAAATTATGGAATGACTATTGATCCATATCCATATTTAACATTGTATCTGAAACAAAGGGATAGGACTAACTGAATCCATAGAAGGCTGAGTTGTTTTCCAAAAACTGTAAAGTCATGTATTTGTGGGAGCATTGATGATGTTGCTAGACTATTTGTCAATGTTGGTATATTATATAATATGAATGAGACATTCGCAAGTGGGATCTGTCGGGTTTGTGCTCATGTTATACGAATATTTATACGGCTAGAAATACGTGAGCCTACGGGGTCACACACGTTATACATTTAGGTATCATTCTATTAATGTTAATAATAATATAATTGTATATTTATTATTTATATTTATATTAATATATGATTCGACGAATGAACACTAATGGTCGTTAATTAGTTCCTTAGATGTAACTAACTAATAAGGCTTTCTAATTAATGGGTAATCAAATGTAATTAACCACAAATAATTAGAAAGGTCAAAAAGTCAACCCCAAGGGGTGACCGGCCATGTAATCTAAAGGGGGATTGGGTTGGGTTCTGAGCTATCTTTTCCTACAAGGTATGTATTTTAGGTAAACCTTAAATACATCCCTATATAAGGAGGACTCTAGAGCTTATTATTCCCATCCATTGTCTTGTCCTCTTAGTGTTCGATCGCAAACTAGTAAAGAAAAGGGTTTTCTTGCTTTAGTTTATTAGTGTTATTATATTCGTTGGTCAAGAACTAGCATTCGGGTGATACTGCTAGACGTGTAGTGTGTGAACTTCGTGGATGTTACTTTCTTTTAGTAACTAGAAGTAGTTTTCGGTAAAGCACGTTTATTACACACGTGCGTGTACTTCAAGATCCTCGTTCTTCACTAACTTGGCTGCTAACGGTATGTTTTTCTTATTTATGTTTTATGTGTTAATTATATATGCTATATGAATAGATCCGTTGCATAGCTCGTAGAATATTATGTTTAATAGTATTTGTTATTTGATAATAATTTCCAACACATTAAGGGGTTCAATGCCAGATACACAGTTGGTAATAGCAGTAGGCGTCAAAGCTGTGACAACAAATTCATCATTAAGCTCTATTAGGACTAAAATTATTTCCACGATACAAATCATTTAAAGACTATATTGGTATCATAATAATAACCAACTATAGAGTAAAAGCTAGTTATAGAAATTTAACCACAACACCATATTAGATTTACATTAGCTGTTGGATGTAATTGTTAACTTCTCGTTGGTTTCATTAACAACACATTAATAACCACTCTATTAAAATCATGCAAACTTTGTTAACAAATAATCACCTTTGGGCAGAAATATTAGTTAACAAAGTATATTAGTTGCAAATACCGCTTAATGATTAAGATTACGGTCATCCTTTGGGCTTACCACATAACCTAAACTCATCAAAACGTAACTTATTACAACTTTCATTCACTTAATTGTTTTGGTTATTTGCATCCTTTGGGCCTACAACTAACCTTAACAATCAAGTAGTCATAACACATGTAACAAAATAAATGAAAACATGTACAATATACCCTCTTTAATTAAACATTATGAAAGGATACATTTATGTTAGTTATAATAAAGAATAAACAATTTCTTTCTTTTGAACACATAATGTTCAAATTAGTTCTTTATTTATGAATTATAACGTGACCAAACTAATTTCATCAATTCAAAATAAAATAAATACAAAAAGGCAATAATTATTACACATAGATTTAGATGTAACAGTGGACGTCAATACGGAAGAAAAAGCACATCATTAAATACGCCGCCGCGTAAAGCTTATAATTTTCATGCGTGAAACATAATTTTAATTTATCATCATGTTTAAAACAATTAAATATTCATGTAATAGATAACATAAAAGCAATAGTCGCTTGAATTAATAAAGAACATGATTTGATCGTTTCTCTCTGATGCCACATATTAAGTTTAATCCCATTTAATCATGCATAACATAAATATATCGAGACCAATCAAATGAAAAACATAACAGAAAACTTACTTGAGTCGAGAATGGAGAACGCCATGAAACATTCAGTGGAACTTTGATCTTCTATTCAATCCTCTCACAATATGATGAAATATTTGTGTGTGTTATGGGGTAGAACTAATCATCTATTTACAGTGAGAGATTGAGTAAGGATCAACTCTATATTAGGTATAGATTATGAAACGTAATATAATCCAAATTTAGTTAAATCTCTCATCAAAATTTAATATTAAACGTAAATAGATTAAGGCCATAATATTCTATGCAATATACTAACATATAGTACTCGTATAATCAGAATCAACGACGAGATAGATATTATCAACTACTGTTACTATTAACTTAACTGAACAGAACAAAATATAAAAAAATGGCGGGAAAATGAAAGGAAATGAACCTAGGGTTAGGACTTGAGTTAGAGGTCGTCGGAATTTGATTAATTTGATTGAAGTCAACTTTGTTTGTTAGTTGGTTGGTTAAGTTTGGTTTAAAATTTTGAGAAATGATGTTCAAGAGGGATTATTTATTTGATCATGTATTTATGTGCTTGTTATTAGAACTTACCTGCCTACCTCATTTTTATTTGTTTATTTCTTTTCAAAAAATATGACCGAAGGGCTAATGGTGCTCCTTTAAGATAGCGCTCGTGGGATTCGTAAGTTCGTCAGCCATATAATTTAGTCATTTAGGTCCTTCTTAGTTTCGTTATTTGATCGGTTTGTTTTTGTATAGTTCTTCTCGAGCTAGTCCTTTGAGCTCCTTCTTTTGTTAAGTTCTTTTGCCTGTTGGCTAATAATATTTTTGCTCTTTCAAAAGAAAACTTGTGATTTATTTTTATCGTTTTTAATATTCTTAACATAGGAAATGGTTTTTGTTTTAGTTGATAATTTTGAAAACCCGTTTAAATAGAGTTATATTTTTTCATTTAAAAAAAATAAAAGATGTTTAAATGAAGTTATTTTCAAGCATTTTTCTTTTCATATTCAACTTTTTTTTTCATATTGGATATTTGTATGTTTTAATACGTTTTTTTAGGCTTATGTCCATTTTTATATGATCCATTTTTTTTATTTTTTTTTCATTCGTTTTTATCCGATCTTATACGTTTTCATCCATTTTTCTTCGTTTTTAAATGTTTTTGTACGTTTTTATCTGTTTTTGTACATTTTAATCCGTTTTTATATGTTTTGTACGTTTTTGTACGGATGAAAATGTATACAAACATTTAAAAGGGTATAAAAATGTAAAAAATTAAAAAAACGTATTAAAACGTATGAAAACAGACAAAAACGTATAAAAACGTAAAAAATATATTAAAACGTACAACAACAAAAACGTGGAAAAACGGATGAAAACGGATAAAAAGAGATAAAAACGGATAAAAACATTATAAAAATATATAAAACGGATGAAACTGGTAAAAAAACATATA
>BQNB010203367.1:0-10768 GCA_026074375.1 Tanacetum coccineum | reverse complement strand
CCATAGCCACATGCTCATACCCGATAGACTAACATAAGGACTTCATGAAAGGCTCAAATACATATTTCAAGACTTCCGCTACTCTGATATCGAATGTCTTTCTCGAAGTGATGAAGTATTCTAGTTAACGAATCTCAAGAAAGATGTAGCATTAAAGCTGTCCAAAATCAACAAATCAAGAATGGTATGAGCGTGTCGGTCCAGAAGTCACAAGTCCATAAGATGGAAAAGTTTCAAGATGGTGAAGAGATTGTGCGTGGTTGATGATCTCAAGATGTTCAAGATCACAATGTCAAATACAAGTTCAAGGAACAAGCTCAATCCAGAAATCAATGATCACTACAACATATTCACAGGAGAATGTCAAGAATACGAGCTAAAGACTAAAGATGAAGCATAGTATGCTAGGTTTAAAGTTTTGTAAATTGGAGTGACCTCCCTTAGGGGGAGATTGTTGGAAACACGAAAAGTGTTGGTCACTTTCAAGTTGTAATAGTCTTAGCTCGTAGTTTATGTAATGATTAGATTAGTAATCTAGTCCGGCCCAAGACCCATGGGAAGCCCATTAGAACCCATGGGCCGGCCATTAATGCACTATATAAACCCTCTCCTAGCCTTGGAGAGGGTTGGTTGTTCCATTTTACCATATTTCATTTTATACAATTCATCCATTTTCCATCCAATCTCTCTCTAACATCACAACCCACATCTCACTATTGTTCTTGGTTTGATCATAAGATTACTTGAATTCTACAATCTACATCTGCCCACCCTGATTCAAATTCATCCCTGATTGTGTAATCTACTTGTTACGGGTGTTTAATGAGATACTTTTGTTGTTGATAGTAGATGTGGAATAGTGTTTCTTGAAAGCTGATGAGGTGTCATTTTATACACTATTTCGGGGTCATTTAACCCCCTAAATCATGCAAATATGCCCAAATTATGTGCTTAATCAAGGATGTCCTTGTGTTTAGAAGAATGATGGAATTTTTAGGAGCCATGCCCATTAACCTTAAGAGTAATATGTGGGAGTCAGAGGACTTAATCAAAAACCCAATTAACTGGGTTAAACCACCCAAAAATGGAGATGGTGTCGTGATCAATCTAGTGACGGCGTCAGGATTTTGGCGATGGCGTCAGGACGTGGCCGACTTAAAGAGGATCTTGAATCGTCTACGTGGCAACGGAGTCAAGAGCACAAAGTGACGCCATCGCGTCGACAACTCTATAAATATAAATCCGTTTTTAGGGTTTTAGTGTGTAACTTTGGGGTAATTTTGTATAACCCTAGGGAGACGAATCCTAGTTGTTTTACTTTCCCGCATATTAGGAGTGTTATGTGTTTTAATTATTTATTGTTTGTTTTATTATGTTTGAATGAATTTTGTAATCATGCTTTGTTTGTTTATAACTTCGTCTTATTTGCAATCAAAGGTATTTTGCAACAAAATAAGTGTAGAGGAATATATCCGGTTTTTAAGAACCAAAATTCAAACATTTAGAATAAATTGTCTAGATTAATTCGCGTCAGTTTCGAGTCATATGATTGTAACGATTAATCCCAGGTTTTTATGCAGTGCTTTCTTCATATTTAACTAAGAAAATTGCGTGCATGAAATTTCTCATAAAAAACAAAGAAGAATTTTTCACAGACGCTGGAGATGGCGTCGGGATTAACACCTGACGGCGTCGCGTCTCCAGGCATGTGAAAATTCAAAAAAAAATTAGTATTTCTGGAAAATAAAATGTGCATTATTTAAAATTTGTAATTCTTTTGTAAACCTACATAAACCTACAATTATATCATTAATCTCATCCTATCTTTACTGCTTTTATAGAGTTAAAACCCTAAACACACATTGTATTTATATCTATCCTGCTAATTTTATGCTTGGTGTAGTTGTCTTTGTCTTTGATTACAGGTTATATTTGACGAGAAGAAGCTTGGAAGTTCTTAGGAAGTTTCATTGGATGATTCTTGGAGAATGATTTAACCAGTTATCGTATGTTTCTTCTCCATTATTGAGCAAACCCAGGGGAGTACTAGTTTCTTTTCCTTGTTTTCTTTTCCCTTTATTCGTTTTTACGGGTACTTCTATAGAACATTAGGGACAATGTTCAACTTAAGTGTAGGGGAAAATAAGCCTTAGAAACTATTCATTCATTTGCCATTTACTTGTTCCTTAAAATGATGGGAAATATATCAAAACATAGCATAAAAAGGTAATTTTGAACCAAATTTAAATTTTTTTATGACACATACCGACGAAAACTGAGTATTAATAGCATCTCATGGATAAGAATGTGTATAGCACAAAAAACCCTCAAAATTCCACCCCAAATATGTGAGGTTCACCTTTAGATCTATAGGAATTTGGGTACTCATTATTGATACCCAAGATGATTCCACCTTTAGCAATTTCGAGTTAAGATTCGAATGCAGACATATGTGTCTATTCTGTCGTTACGGATGTGTACGTATGATCTTTGTCACCTTTTCTGGAACATTGAGATCAGTTCAAAGAATCATATGAGTGTACAGGTAGTATAGTAAATTCTAGAACTTGTTTTTGTGATGCATCCTGAGACCGCATAGTAAGTATTAGGATTTGCTAGATAAAAGGCACTAGGATTAACCCATGTTTTAAACCTGTAATTGTTATGATGGTCACACTGATCATATAACTATCCCACACCCTTGCCATGCACTCATTTTTTATTGCAGGATACCCCTAGTACAAACCCTCCGAGCCTATCCTTTTTCATGGTTTCCTCATAATTTTCTGGTTTAAGCAAGCAGGACTACTTATGAAGAGCATTGGTCACCCCATAAAACTAATTGTTACACCCAAATCTACTTATATCCTCAACCTTGTATGTACTCCACTTTAATTTAGTACATTATTTTTTTTAAACTCCAAGTTAATTATTTGAGTACACGGTTGCTAAGTCCTTATCCTTGTAAATACTATTTTGGGACGATTAGGATTCATGGTAGTATTCAACTTATGAAGAATTAGGGAAGAAGTAATTTATTACCCCTTAGAGCTCATAACTCCATGTATGTTGACCATCACAAATTGGGTCATTAGTTATATTGTAAATAATTCGAGTATGTTACAAGTTCCAAGTGTAGGGGTGTATCTCTAAACCCCATGACGTAATATAATTTTAAGCAATGGCATGACAAAAGTGTACAAAAAAATGTTATATATATAGAGAAATATATATATATAATAGTATATATATATAAAATATATATAAATATATATATATATAGTAATATATATATATATATATATATATATATTATATAATAAAGAGTGAAAAAATGTACGGGCTGCCATTTGCCTTATGTTATGTTTATATAAGCGTCAAAGAAAAGAAAAAGAAAGAGATTGGTTTAGCGTTTTGGTTAGAGTTTGGTATATATTGATCCCCGAGTCTTTTGGTTAACACCAAACCAACGTGTATGCTTATAAATAATTAGCTACCCCGCTTCCCACTCAAAATTCACCTAAAGTCACCACACCAAATGTATCCACTCCATTTCGTATAATGTTATCTTACACCTACAGCTACGAAACCCACAAACCCCACCCTACAACCCCCCCCCCCCCCCACAACCCTTAGAAAAGACCCTCTTGGTATAGTAATGAATAGTGCTTTCGCCCAGCGTATGGAGTTTGATTCCTTTACCAAGCCTAAGGTAATTTATATGCAATTAACAAGTGTAATGAACGTTGATATTTTTTGTTTCCCTGTTATGTTAGTAATTTTATTATCCAACCTGAGAAAGAGAGAATCCCATACACATTATGTGAGGTGGTGCTAGTATATGACTTTCCAGTTGCTTTTTAAATTATGAGGTTCTAAAAGGTTGTGTTTACTAAGAATACTTTTTAAAGAGTATGTTAAAGACCCATAATATTTTCAATTGACCTAGGTAGAAAATCTCATTTGCTTGAAGGACATACAAATCCCAAGTGTAGTGGTATTTGTAGAGGTGTCATTTATAATGTACACTATTTTGGGTCATTTAACCCCCAAATCACTGCAAATATGGCCCAGATATGTGCTAATCCGTTGTTTTCTCCATGTTTTTTTAGCACTTGGATGGATTTGGAGGAAATAAACGTGACTTGGGCTCATTTGAGAAGAAAACCGGAAAGATAACTGACTTACACCAAATCTCAATGATACTTTTGCAGAACAGTGGCTGGTAGACGGCAGTCACAAGCATAAAGCGACAAACCGATCATGAACAATCTAGAGACAGTGTCAGAATTTTTTGGCAAACGGCTTTAGACGTGGCAGACTAAAAGAGATCCTAGAATCTTCTACGTAGCGACGGCGTCATGAGCACAAAGCGACGCCGTCCGCGTCGACAAACTCTAAAAATAAACATCCCTTTAATGGTTTTAGTGTGTAACTTTGGGGTAATTTTGTATAACCCTAGGGAGACGAACCCTAGTCATTTTAGGAGCTTTATAGGTCATTTTTACGGCGTCGGGACTAGTGCATGATTAGGTAAATACATTTTATTATCATAAAGTTATCACCAGTAGATTAGATATTAAATAGCTTAGTAATTAGTTAAACAAACCAGCCTCTCAAATCATAGATTTACCTGCTTTCATAAAATATAAAAACACAAAAATAATCTTTTCTCAACCTTTAGAATTCTGTTAGAATCAGAATCATTGTAGAATTTTAAAAATGGGCTCATGGAAGAGTCAAGGGTCAATATCGGGGACTTTTCCACGTATAAAAAAATTCACCCGAGTCAAGGAAGTTTGACTCGAGTAATGTTTTTTAACACGTGGAAAACTTATGATATTGACCCTTGACGCTCGTGTGAGCCCATTTTTAAAATTCTAAAATGATTCTGAATCTAAAAGTGTTTCCTTGTTAAAGAATACTCAATTAACTTTCCATCGATATAAAGAACGTCTTCTAACTCTTTACGGTTCATCTTTTATAAAAGAAACAAAAAAACGAAATCGAAAAACTTTATGAGGCCCTTGGCCGGCGGCTAGCTAACCCTGACCGGCGGCTGGGTCTAATACAATTTGAAACATTATTGTGTGAAACTTAAATGATCTATCTCACTTGATGAGAATGAACACATAAATGGAAATCTTTAAGTCTAATTAAAGGATTCACTATGTACATCATATTGTGTTTAGGCTAGTTGTATCAGTTTCATGAATGCAAGATGATTTGACAACATTGGTATCTAAGTGAAAGTCATTAGATAACTATATTATAATGGAAGTTGTTTAGATTAGAAAGTTCATTTATAGGCTTAGAGTCATCCCTAGTAATGAAAAATCTATGGATATATATATTGCGACAATTACGGTGCAATTATCATAGCCAGTGAACTTGGAGTTCCTGTGGGATCCAAACATTTACCAAAGAAATGTTTATGGTTTACGGATTTAAGCATAATGTTGTTGTATACACTAGTGCTTGTTTTAATTAAGATGATACTCAATCCTAGTCTTGGCATGTTTACATCATGGATGATGACATTGTTGACTAGACATGCTCCGTTGAGAGTATAGTTGCATTATAACATTAAAAGAATTATAATACTATATAGTTTAAGAAACTGTCGAGATGACTGTCTCCAATAGGTGTTTTGTTGATATCATACACCTTAAGGAATGTAATGTGTCGATACTTATTTATAAGTGATACTTGTACTTGAGTGCACACGTACAAAATGACAATCATCATATTATTTAAATTGTTCACTTTTATGAATTTTTGAAATTAGTATTCTCAAAGTTCCACAAGGTCATAACCTAGTTGACTTGTTCATGAAATTTATGCCTTTATATTTATTGTATATATATTAATTATATTAGTTATTATTTTCATGATTACTTAACGATCGTTAGTTAGTTCGTTTGATGAATAATCAACGAAAGGTCATCTAATTAATATGTATTGTACATGTTAAATAGTTAAGTCCAAAAATAAATATGGAAGGACCATATGTGATTAATGTGACTGGCCAAAGGGTTTAGAGGGAAAGAAAAGGACTTAACTTATTCCCAAAGCAATTGTATTTAATTAAGAAAAAACCTAAACTTATCTTATAAATACAAGGTCTTTGGAAACACATAGTTGATTCTTCCCTCTTCTTTTTCTTAACCCTAACTGAAATTTATAACCCTTTTAGGGTTTATGATTGTCGAATTCAAGATAAACAATACCTAGGGTTTTGTTTATTCGATCGTGATCAAGAACTAGCATTCGGGTTGTAATCCATGACGTGTAGTGTGGACTATACCACAGAGAACATCTACTTTGATGTTTATAAGGGTTTCGTAGGTTTTGGATCAAGAACAATGTGTTCTTCTAGTTCCGAAGTGTTTCTATCTCAAAGAAGTCTCAATTACCTATCTAACGATATAAAGAACGTGTCCTAACTCTTTACGGTTCATCTTTAAATGCACCATGGTCAACTTGTGACCAGAAATTCAAGCAAGATGTCATCCCCCAATAGATGCTATCCAAAACACTCCGCGCTGCCACATTAGCAATTAACGGCATGATTGGTAGGACTATACATGGCATGCGGTAACTTAGGAAATCAAATTTTGTAATAATACTGGATAGGCATACAGAATGCAAAACACTTGTGTCCAACAGCAAAACAATAATGCGTTCAAAATTACGGTTTTTCAAAAATTAAGAGGTATTCAATGGTCTCAAATCATTGTAGTAAGCAAATCACGCTTTAGTAAGGTCACTAAGTAATCAACCATGTATTATAGTCATGTAGTAAATCAAGTAAAAGCTTAGTAAAAATAGTAAGTAAAGCTAAAGTCAGTAGAAAATCATCAAGTTTGCTTGGTAAAACGAGCATGTATTCTCACCTCGAAAACAGTTTATGAAAACCATTAAAGGAGAAAAGGTGGGGCTATGAACTCACCTTAAGCAGAAGTATCAGATAAGAGAATCACAATGAGCGAACAACGATGACAACGATGCGAACATCATGGTCAACAATGAAGAAACGAAGTCGAGAGATTCGAACCGCGACCTAAATTAATGACGCGCTTTAGGAGAGAGAATATGAAACGAAACGACACATAGGCCGTTTATAATAAGTAATAGAAAGCAATAGAACCCATATGTGATTGTGTCTTAGATTATTTGGTAAAAATCATGTCTTAACGAAGACATATGACTTTTAGTTAAGTTACGACTCATAAACAAAATTTTATTATTTTTGGAAAGTGTGGTTATCCCGAACGTAAATGGCGTCTAAAAACATTCCTTAGTCCCAAATTACGTTTAACGCCCTTTGAATTCTTAATGCCTAGTTTTCTCTCCACTTAATGGATACTAACGTGTATATTATGGCTATAAACATTTCACTATATTTCCTATGACTTAACTAAACACGAAACACCCTTTTACCTTTTTATTTAATTTCTAGTTTTCGATAGAATTTTATGATCACTTTACGACCACTAATAAAATACCAAACGACCTTATTGGATTTTCATGCTCTATTTCTAACATCCGCAATGTGTCCTAGACCTATTTTATTTTTCTTAAAATTTTTTGAAAAGTTTAACTATTTTTCACAAATCCAACAACCCGAAGTATTCGGCAAATGAGTTGTTGCAACCACCTAAAAGTTTCACTTGATCACACCTATTTAGACCTTTCAATAAATTCTAGAAAAAAATCTGTAAAATCATATACATCATGAACTCCCTACAGTAGCAATCCCATGTATTAAAAAAACGTTTTGACATGGTTCTTGACCTTACAAGCACAACCCAAAAACTGTCCCCAAAACTCAGTTTTGACAACCAATCTTGTAAAATCATTTTGACTAACATCTGCTCACTTTTACTCTTTGTAGATATTTTTAGCCTCAAGAAAATCAATAAAAGCTATCCAGATAAAGGAGTTATGATTCTCACAAAACGACCCAAAAATATGTCCATTATTCTATTTCGTATTTACAACAATCAACTCAACCAAACGCACCCATATGCTAACCCTTTATCCCAAATTTGATTTTTAATGATCCTAACACCTTATTTACAGAATCTTCATAAATTTCTAATCCCTAAATTGAAACCATTCCTAATTAACAACTTAATCCCAATTCTAATTCATCAGAAAACAATTTTTATTACACAATCATATGGATTCTATAACATGCATAAGAACATAAAGTATAATCATATGAAAATAATAACAAGAAGAGTTTTAGATTACTCACAATATCACATATGAACAAGATCGAAGTCGAAGCATGAATCCCTCTTTTGATCCTTGCCTTAGCCGTATACCATACTCACCCAAATCTTTTTAATTACCCAAATCTTTACCAAAACACTTGCTTGCAATCCCTTTTAGTTTAATCTTTACCAAAAACCCATAAAATCAAGAAAATCAAGGTCTTCAATTAAACTTGTTGGATGTTGGATTTTTGTGTAGTAGATGATTGGAGGATCTTAGTATTAATGATTTGTTGTAGTAGAATGAGTTGGATGATGGCGGGTCATTGTGGTAGAGTGGTGTCGACATGTACAGGAGAGGGAGAAAGATATGGGATTTTTCTTGTACTATGTTTTAAGAAATATGTATGTGTGTGTGTTTGCTTTGGGTCGTATGTTTTAAGGAGGGAGGGGTGTTTGGGCCGGTTATTAAAAAAAAGGGGAAGGGAAGGTTTTGGGCTTTTCCTTGTGGGCTTTGTTGAGTCCATTACTTGTATTATTTAGTAACTAGTTAGGCACAATATAGCTTTAACAAGAAAAGACGTGTTTTAAATGAAAATGTTTTATTTTGACACTGAAATTCGGCTAAGACAGAGAATTTATTGGGGAGCACAAAAATAAAATAATCGACCTCTCGGGGCATAATATAGAATTTTTTATTTCTTAGAATAATTAGACGGATAAAAATTCTAAGCATGGCTCGCAAATAACTAAAAATGACGATTTTCACCAAATCGGCTAACAAGTAAAACACGAAATTTCCTTCAAAAGTAAAAACAGGAACGGAGTCGAGATTTATTATTGACCGTAAAATACGATATTTTACAATGTGAGGCCCATGTGGACTTTGAGGAAAGTCTTCGGGGTTCACTGTACCGACACGACTTCCCCGACGTCGAAATCCCGACGTCATGTCACCGGTAAGACCTCCGTTGTAGTGATTCAACAATGCCTGACGTCATGTCGTCAGGGATGGACTCGAATGTTGTATTGATTTTATACCAAGTCATGAGTAAAAATATCAAGGTCTTATTGCACATCATTCATTCATAAACATACACCGAATATATTCTCATAATTTTTTTATTTTTTTAGAAAGGCAAGTTAGTTGTTAATGATTCGAGCTCATAGTGACATTCAATTGGGCAGTATGCAAGACCCGAACCTTCGCATTAGGGGATACACCCCACCCCTTTTTTGCTCCTGAAGAAAAACCTGTACGGTGAGGCTCAAACCTGAGACCTCTCACATGTGGTAACAACCTTCCCAAGGTTACCCTTGGTGGCCATCTGATCTAGCACATATGGTTAATATATTCTCATAATTAGTCACAAAATAGAATGATTGGTATGAAAATACAATAGTCACACACTATGAACCTATTTTTTCTGATTTATTTATTAAATTGTGAGTTTATTACGACTTAGAGATGAAATAAGATCGTAAGATGAAAAATAAATATGAACAAGTGGGTATGTACTCACGCGTTGCGACGAGGCTTCATTTTTTCTGAATTGGAATCGGCGGTTATATGCCCGAGTGTGTAAGTGTTAAATATGCGGACATGTTCATGAATAAATACATTTATACCTAGCCACTAATTTGTGCACATATCCTTCTATGCATTTCAAGACTTTATGCGTCAAGGGGTCGCAACATCGCCGTTTCCCTTGAATGAGGTGGTGGCATATTGGTGGCAATCGTTAACCGCACTTCATCTCAAAGAAAGCCATTCCACACAGCCCACATCTTAAACACTCTTTCATACGCCACATGCTTATCGTCTTCATGAAACTACGTTGCTGCTTATCCTCGCCTATTTAATTACAATTACAATGATTTGTTTTCAAAAACTGAAATAAACTAAGACCTAGAAATTTATAAAAATTAGATAATTAGGGAGAAATTTTATAGAAATGATACTTACAAGACTTTCATGTTCCCTGTGTTCGTCCACTATATGTAAGAGTTGAAAACTATAACATCAACATTTTTCCAATTTTGGTCATAAATATGTTGTGTATTTCTGGATCATCAAAGCTTGATTCAACAACAAGTTTGCTTGCCTACGCTACGCTGTAGGGCGTTTGGCGGGCGGTGGTCGGGACCAACGGGAGAGGAGAAGTTAATACTGCTAATTATGGCCGTATTTGTAATCGTTTTGGGGCAGAAGTTGTACATGAAAGCTTAGGAGAGGCTACTATTGTTAAAGTTACATATAGATTACATATGAAAGAAACATCAAAAGCAGGTGGCTTCTTTTTTTTCTCCTGGAAGTCGTGACCTGTAGCTGCTGCCATTCACACAGTTGGCAAAACTTTTTATTCTTCCACTGAAATCTGCATCTACAAAAAGCTAGAGTGTGGCTGTGCCATCATTGTCTGGAAAGTGTCTTGTTCCCAGATGTGCTACTCTCCTTTGCTGTTGGGTTAGCTCTTGATTCATATCGCACAATCTTTTTTCCACTGTCCAGATCCTTTGCTGTACTGTCGCATAAAAAAGGAAAT
>BQNB010203364.1:0-10768 GCA_026074375.1 Tanacetum coccineum | reverse complement strand
TCAAGATTGTATATACTAGAGTTGAAGATTGCACGTTTTTCTTAAATCAAACCGGCTTTTTAATAGAACCGGTTTTAGTCAATCAGGCTAAGAACCCGTTTTATGTAAAACCTATGAGGAGTTCCTAGCACTAATTCATGCATTAGAAAAAGGCTTAAGTCAAACGTACTTTCCAAAATTTACATATCTAGTAAACACACTTGTTTTATTACCAATCTAGTAATTAAAACCGACTACTTTTTGACAATTTAGTAAATATGACCGGTTGATTTTCCAAATAGATTATCTTTTTTTAGATTTCATCTAAAAATTTCACGTCACTAAATTTTGAAAAGTACGTTTACTAGATGTGTAAATTTTGGAAAGTACGTTTCTATTTAATGGACTTAACCCTAAAAATACGTGACGTGTCGGTCATTTTCATATGTTAACCGGTTGTAACCAGTAACTTGTCAGCTTATTTACTATTTGAAAGTAACGATTACTAGATTGGTAATAAAACAAGTGTGTTTACTAGATGTGTAAATTTTGGAAAGTACGCTTCTATTTAATGGACTTAACCCTATACGATATTATGGTAAGTGTTTCGTGTAACATTCAAAATAGAACGTGAAAAGATCAAAATATAATTGCAAATGCATGTAACATCCGATAATTCAACTAAAGAAAAAGGAAACATTTATAGTGGTGACCAATTGACGATATGCGATATTGTGGTAAGTGTTTGTTACATGAAACACTTTCCATAATATCGTATATTGTTAATTATCGGCCGCTAAGAATGTAATTGCAAACGTGAAAAAATTCTTAACATGTGTTAAACAACATATAAAAACATGTAGTGAAACTGAAAGTAAAACATTACATCAATTATGAGATCATAATTAACGCCGCACGTTACTCGTCGCGTAAAACTTTTTGGTACACGACATTTGAGGTGTACTCTTTCTTGGTTGAACTCTTTTACTGGTTTCACTAACGCATTTGTAGTTGTACGTGATATTGATTGGAGAGTTTGCTGAAATTGCCTATAAAACAATAGCATGATTAAATAAAACATAAAAAAAATTAGTTATAACGGGAAAAAATGTTTACAAATACTAAGGAGATAGATTTAGTAAATATGACATGTTTATATGGCATCATTGATATCAAAGTGTGTTTAGATTACAAATGAATTAGAACATAATGCACAAGTTTGCTCATTAATGTATGTAATTGCTACTTTGCTACTATACTCAATTCATAATCTCAATTAAGGCAGGCAATGATTTAAAAGCTTTTTTATTTGTAACAAACCAAGTTAGATAATGACGAGAAGTCCTCAACACGTTTTGAATACTTTCAAACATGAACATAATTCATTTTTAAAAGTAAGACTTTACTCATTCGAAGTCAACTCATGAAATCACAACTATATAAAGTTGCCAACAATTTATTTAAAGAGTTGCCAAATATGTATTACATTCAAGAGTTGTCAGCCATGAATTAATGTCCAGCCATGAAATCACAATATTTTTCATCACGTATTAAGGCGCGTTTTGAATACTTTCCAAACGTGAGCATAATTCATTTTTAAAAGTAAGACTTTACTCATTTGATTGAACTTGTCATATATACATTTTAACTTTTACTCATTCGAAGTCAATTCATGAAATCACAACTATAATAAAATTTACATATTAACAGTTTTACTACAAAATTCACATAATAAATAAATTTAAAGAGTTCACACTATAACAATACTGACAACCACAAATAAACTAAAACAACACTAACAACCATAAATAATTTAAAGAGTTTACACTATAATACACAAGTTCTTACATAAATAAATACACAAAATTTTTACAAAATTAAATAAACATTAGAAAAAATAATACAAGTTCTATAACAAAAAAAACACAAATTCTATAACAAACTTGATACAACTTTATAACAAAATTTATACAAATATAACCAACAAACTTAGGTGGCGGCCACAGCTAGCGGCATGCGGTAGTAAGCGGCAGCATGCTATGGTTAATGGTGGCTGAAAAGAAAAATAAGATCTAGCAAAACAAAATAACATTCATAGATATAACAAAAACATACTCAAAAACTTACATTTTCGGCGACCCTAAAAGTTTAGGTGGCGGCTACATCAAGATCCGGCGGAAAAAGCACAGCGACGACGGCGAAAAGTGACGGCTGAAATAAGATCTACATATAAAACTTACAAATCTACAAATAAACCTCAAAATCATTGATATAACATTTTATGAACACATGGACCACCAACAATTTCGGAAAGCAAATTAATAAAAAAAATCAGATCAAATAAATATCAGCGGCAGCAACTGTTTTTCCGGCGACCCACTGGCGGTAGCAACAACTTTTCCAGCGACCCACCGACGGTAGCAACAACTTTTCCGGCGACTTGGATGCAGCGGCGACTACTGTAACAAAAAAAAGATATAAATTTTTTCGTAAACCTATATCTACAAATAAAATACAAAGATTTATAAAAGAACTTTAAAATTACCTTACGATGAGTGTTGGTCTTGTGGTGGTGAGTGAGTGTTTTATTAGATTTGAGGCGTGTGAAAATTCCGACGGTAGCAAGGATGTAGTGTGTATTAGGCTGAGAGAAGAGAGAGAGAAGAGCAAGAAAAACATTATGTTGTGTGTGTTTTTTTATAGGTATGTGAAGTATTGTATGTGTGTTGATTTATATATAGACAAGGAATGTATCTCCATTAACAATTACAATTCAAATTATCAATCACCATTAAATGATTTGAAATATCACAATTAATGACATTAAATTATTAATCACCATTAAACCATTAAACGATTTGACAAAGTTTTCTTAAATACTTTCAGCATTAAATTTTTAAGTTTCAGTTTTTAGTTTTCAAGAATTGAAGTGAAATGCTTTATAGATAGTATAGATATAGATTTTGATTAAGTTTGTTAATTTAAATTTTGGCTAAAAAAACTATGGGCAACTTGTTATATTATACTCATCCGTTGATATGAACTATAAAATGAAACGTGGTCAATAAAATTGGTACGAAAAAGATATTATTGATGAGTTTAGCAACATCCATTCCATAATCACATGTTGAGGTGTATTGGGAAGAAAGGGGAAATTTTATATATACCTAATAAAAGTTCAAACGTTACATATTTTCCCAAAGGGTTAATAGCATTTAATAGCAACGTACTTTCTCATTTGAGCCATTATCAGACACGAACCCAAAAAAGTACCACAATACCCATCCAACTTTCAAATTCTGATTCATTATCATACGTTTTAGAGTCATCTCTTGCACCGTTTGTAATTAACTCAAAAATATGTTTTCTTTTTCTTTTCTAATTATTTTTTAAATTTTCTTATACACGTTAGTCTTTTATCCGTTTTTATATAATTTTTTTTCTAATTATCTTTTTATTTTCTAAAAAGTATGTTTTCTTTTTCTTGCACCGTTAGTCCTTTATCCGTTGTTATATATATTTCTTGCATTTTTATACACGTATGATAATTAATAATAAGAAAATTTTAAAAATAATTAGAAAAGAAAAACAAAACATATTTTTGAGTTAATTACAAACGGTCGTTAGTCAAAAGGACTAACGGTGCAAGAGATGACTCTAAAACGTATGATAATGAGTTGGATGAGTATTGTGGTACTTTTTTGGGTTCGTGTCTGATAATGGCTCAAATGAGAAAGTACGTTGCTATTAAATGTCATTAACCCTTTCCCAAAACACAAGTTATCAATGCATGATATACAATGCTCTTAAAGCATGTTTTGAGATATATGTAATTATTGAAGTTTCCTTGGAGATATATGTAATCTCTGAGTCTATTAAGCATCATTAACATGCATCGTTAACAAAAACCTTAATCTTTAATTTAATTTGTCTTCTAAATGAATCTAAAAGGCTTGCTACCAGGGGCGGAGTCAGGAAATTTTAGTCAAGAGGGGCCGACCGTGGTTAATGCAAAAAGTCATAGTGATAAGGGGGGTCAAATGTAAAAAACTCGTAGAAAAAGCGGCTTGTAATATAAGTAACTAATGGATGAAGTAGGTTGATTAGGGGTGGCTCAGTACCCACTAATCACCCTACTAGCTCCGCTCTGCTTACTACTCGAAGTCGGATAAATGTTCTCCTAAAAAGCGGCTTAGTATTATTTCCAAGGTTATAAATAACGTGAAGCGTGACGTAGCGGCATAGCCAAGCCTCAAGCTTTAGCGTGAGGCGTTGCGTCATAGCGTTTTTAAGGCGTGACTCAAAGCGGCAAAAAATATTTATTGAGTGGTTAATAGTAGTAAGCTACTAGGCTTAAAATTGAGTTATAGAGTTACTAAGCCCGAATCTCATGCAACCCAAATCATAAATACTTGTAAATAAACTCAAGTCCAATAAATATCTTAAAAAAATTCAAAAATAAATAAATCTCTTAAGAGCTTCAAAAAAGGGCGCCACGCCTTGCGCTATAGCGCGTTATATCACGCTTTATCACGTTTTATTGCACGCCACGCCTAAAGACGACGCCTTGGCCTGTTTCGTAACATGGAGGCTACGCTTCGCGCTATGGCGCCGCTATAGCGCGCTATAACGGCGCTATTTAGAACCCTGATTATTTCCATCTTTCTGATGGTCTTATTTCTATTTCACTAGACTAGAATCAGATTTGTTTTGAAATAACTAGAATCAGATTGGTAACCGTGTTTTTCACTGACCATTAAACTCTTAATAACTTTACGAAACACAAAACCCATCTTCGATAACTAGCAATCTAGCCGAATAATTTCTCAAAATTCAACTATACTAAAAGTTTGTTGGCGAAACTACTCAAAATTTGCATTAAAAGCCATCTATAAAGTAGCTTTTGACTTAAGAACTTGGTTTTTTTTTCTAGGTTCGCATAATTTTACAAACTTAATGTGATTGTATCGACAATATATATTCAAATTTCTTTAATTAGATTTCGTATTTCAATATTCATTGCTCTCTCTTTTCTAAACAAACTATTTGATATTTGCTTTAAGGACTTGTGCTCGAGCATTACGGCCAGTCGATCGGAGATTGTTCACGTCTATAACCTTTTTCCGTATATTTAATACATTTTTTTTTCTGAATAAAATCCTCTCAAGTTTGTTTTTAACATGATAAGTAAAGTTGTATTCAATGTGAGAAGTGCATAAAAAGTAAGCCCCTAATTTTGATTAAAAGAAAAACATTTATCAATTTATCTTGTATTTGATTGGCCAACATGACCTATCATGTTGACACCAACTTTAGAGGATTCTAGTCCTTTTTTTTCTAACAAAATGTAATGTCCAGGCACAACCACCACTATGTTTTTTATAACACAACTATTTTTCACTCCCTTAGATATTCTTACATGAGAGAGAATGTAGAAAATTAGTAGTATGTCTAATTATTTATTAATGTTTTAAGCCTAGGAACTATGATTAGCATTTCCATACAAAAAAAGATCACCTTCATAACAAAGATATTATTGATATCGACCACCGCAAACGCACCAACCATGACCCGCCCATCTCCCACCACGAAGACCACGCCCTACCTCCAACCGACTGCAGCCACAAACTCCGTCACCAGACATATACGGCCTTGGTTGGCTCTTTCCCATCGCCCGGGCCCCATGCTCCCCCTTACCTGCCTTATGTCTGTAGGCAACATCAGTACAACCGCTCTCAATAGATTACATATCCCGAATGTCCCCCCAGTTAAATTTCAGAAATGGCGCTCATAATGGTTACACTTCGGACCGAAAGAAATTTCTTTACTTGACTACTGTGTTTTTCGACTGGCGTTGTGTCACTCAAGACATGACATTTTGAGTTGAATTATACCACAACGGATCGATTTTAAAAGCTTTTATGTGACACCGATTTACCAGTATCATAAGGTATTAACGAAAACAACCGCAGCTAATGATGATTTATAACCAATAAGGGGTATTAAAAATTTTAAAAACTTATATTAAGATTGATTTGAAGGATAGCTAATTTTTTTATAGAAGCTTTATTTGTTATGAGAATATAATTGTACTAATTTGAAGTGGAGTTTATGCGAATTTTGATGACTTTAGTTTATGTTAAGAATTTATTTGGATGATGGATTATTTGATTTTGTTATACCGTAGAGATTACTTGAATGATCAATGATGATGTTTAGGATTCGATTTTTTACTAATTTTTGCTAATTTTAGATACGCGGCTCTAAAATTTCGTTTCAGTTGCGGCTTTATAACTTGGTATTTGACAGGACGCTGATGTTAATAAGCACCCTATATCTGTTTCGCTCAATCGAGAACAAAACAGTGCATATCATAGCGTGAGTTATGTGTAATAACTTTTGCTTTGTCTATTAAATAAGTAATTTACTTCACCCCGTCTGCTCTTGTTAATTGCTTGCAACAATCTTACTCAGGCTTTAACATACTGTTGATTTGATGACTTTTCTTTTCGTGTTGTTTTTTAAAAAAATAGTTAGCATTATACTTTGCTCTTCAAACATGAAACGAAAAAGAAAACACTCAAATTATTGGGAATAATACTGATAGTTTCTTTGATGATGCTCTCAATGATAGATATTTAGACATCGATACTTTAGATGTCAACCGTGTTGAGGTTGTTGCATGTTCTGCACATTCTAGGCCTTAATGTAGAACTATAGCAAACATGGTAGAACTTGAGCAACATTCTGTGTTCTTAAGAAATTTAGTTACCACTTCTATGCTATATGATAAGACTGTCAATCATTCTCGTAATGATTACATTTTCATAGAAACATTAATGGCATGTAAAGAGGTGTTATAGCACCTGAGTGTTCACATGTCAATAACTCCGACTTCAAAATCAGAGAAACAAACACATACAATCACTTGAGCCATGGATTCCGCACACCTCCTAGGAGCAATAATAGTGACTTAGCAGAAAAGAAAAAATATAGGCGATAATCCTTTTCAGCACTTCTTAAAGCCAAAGAAAGACCTTTGACCATTATCTTTACCACTTCAGCCATATATATATACATATCACTTTATCAATTTATATTGCTCTCTAATTTGCCAAAACCAGTAACAATGTCATTCCCTTCTAAGATTTTTTATGATCGATTTTCAGTGCTTTCAAATCCAAAGGTTGGTTTGCGATTTCCATTCATTTGTCGTTACAATATAGTCAGTTTCTTAGGACTTCTCATTAAGAAACATGAATCCAAAGGTTGATTATCATATCTTTATATTTTCTGTTACGTGTATTGGTACGCAGTTAAAGCACATTGCTCTTTTTTACATTCTCAGATCGACCCTTTTCTGGCAACCATTATGCAAAAACAACAACCTAAATATTTGCATATATAAAAAACTCTATTAGTATCTATCAAATCTCAGTATCTCACTGATCTTTATTGTAACATCCCTCTCCGATAGAGAGACAAAGAGTTACGTTATGGTGTCATATCAGAACATATAAACGCAAGCGGAAGACTTTATTAAATAAATTATTGAGCCAAAATCAAAAATATCTTTCCAAAAGTATAAAAGCCCAAACATAAAGGGTCTAAATGCAAAACTTCAAAGGATAAAGGTGTTCCAATCATTATTCAAAAGGTAAAGGTTCTCTAGGGTAGGTCTTCTAACTCTTCATACACACATCTCTCAATTCCCAGCTTCCCGCTTAACACCTGCCGCAGGAAAAGAAAATGCGACTGAGCTAACGCTCAGTGAACAGATATAATAATAATAACGGTAATAGAATGAAGGAATGAACAAAACGGATCATGAGAAACTGCCAAACAAATGTCATACGAATATAGTGCAATGAGTAAGAATCAAGAATGATAAAAGGAATAAGATTACAGAACGAACACAGAAATGCCCACGAAACAAATGTCTAAAGCATGCCACATGCTTAGACCTAAACAAATATCTTCAAATAGTCACATGCTCCCAAATGTACACAGGTGGCCAAACCTGATGTACCAAATGTGAAATGGGGGGGTAATGCACACACACAACCATCCACCTAAACTGAACTGAACAAAGTATCTAGGATGCATCCATACGCTCCCTGCTAAACAAAGTCATATCCATATACACAAGCACTATGGCGAGTGTACGAACATATAAAATAATAATAAGTGCACATACAAAAGGGAACGCAGTGGACCAATCACACCGCCACAAATAGTGTCATGCCATCGGTGCATCAATAACATGGCCATGGTACTTCCATGACTAGTTACAAATAGCTAGGGCAAAGAGATAGCAAAAGATATAAGTGAACAGGATACTAATAATCTTCAAACAAAGACCAACAATCATAATTGCGAATATCGAATCAAACGGAATATCAATGAATATCGAATGAATCATGAGTACGAATAACAAATCAAACAGAATATCAAACGAATACCAACTGAATCAAGGTAGCCAAACAAAATAGAATGAAGTGTCCTTACTAAAAGGACGGAATATCTGTACCTTAGCGAATGCACACGGAAAGAAATGAACACAAACGGAAGGAAATCACACAAGTGTCATCGGATCTACAAAAACATATTTATTTACATTACTTGACTTGTTTTACAAGTTACTACTCAACTTTCCAAAAATGAGAGTTGACTTTACTTATTTAGGGTTTCCAAAAATATTTTGAAATTTACGAGTTATTTTAGGTAAGTTTCCTTACTTAAAAGTCTAACCAAATCATGTTCTGAAAATACACAAAAAATCACAGGTCTTCCCTAGTGTATCTAAAGTGTCCCCAATAAAGTATTTGATTTACCTCCAATTGACATGAGGCCGGATTTTCCAGAAACTAGATTCATTGAACTTCAATTTAGGCTCAAGAATTATGTTAAAAGCTATTTTTATGAATGAGATATGACCCGATTAACATGACCCAAAATTCTGCCCAGAATTTTAATCAAGAAAAACCCCAATTATCCTCATTAATTCATGGCCTAGGGTTTCAAAACTTGAAATCTTTCATTTATAACACATTTAATGTTTGATTAGGGTTCATAACATGTTATCAACCACATTCCAAAAGATTTACCCATAGAAAAACTTTAACATATATGTTCTTAAAATTAATCCTTTTGAAAATCATGATTTTATGTGAAAACTTAGTTTAAGAATATGGTGACCATAACAAGAACACAAAAGATGAGATGATTACCTATGAAAGAGAATGTAGAGGAGAAGAACACAAATCAAAACACAAAACCACACCAAAGGATGAAGAATTAAAGCACACCAAAAGCACCAAAACCTTCAAAATACCTTAGAACTCTTATACTTTCTTCTTGCTAGAACCTTCAAATGGAGGATTACACACAAATTGGAAGAGAGAATTTTAACAATGGTGATGAATATGGGAGAGAGAGAGAGGCCGGATTATATAGATAGAGAGGAGGGGATGATGACAAATTTAATGTGTTGCAAAATTTATAGCTTGTTTCCATTTATATCACACTATTTTCCCTTTTAAAACAAACTTCAAAATTTAAAAGATTTCTTGTGTGTGTATGCCATATATGGCCGGCCAAACATGATCAAAAAGGGAGGGGACAAAATATTTTATTGCCTTTTAAAATGATTACACAAAATCTTTCCAAAAATCTTTAATAATTATCCTTTAAAGATAGGTTTTAACTAAAAAGGAAGTAAATCATCAAAAAATTCAAATTTTCAAAATTTGGGTTTTACAACTCTTCCCTTCTAAAAGAAAATTTCGTCCTCGAAATTAAAGTAGGACGACTAAACGAAACGGATACGAAACCACACGAATCTGATCTAACGGATACATAACCACATGAAGCGGGTGATAATTGAAACATCTCAGAAGCGATACATCAAACACATCATGCACATAAAACCATTGCGGAGGTAACGCCAAACGATAAGAAACTTTACCAAACGATCTAAGATTTCAAACGGATCGATAAATCGCGGACTCTAATTCAAACTAACATGTCGGACACCTCAAGGTGGAGATACCTTACGAATAATTGCAATAGATAGGGAGCAACGAAAGAAAGACCACAGAATGCGTCGCACCGATACCGAATAAAATAAAAACATCACGATCATACAGATAAAGAATTTCCTGAAACGATACCTGAAACACTAGCCGCCTCATCCTTGATTAAAGAAAATCTTTGGTCAACGAATGAAACAACGAAGACAATTTAAAGTTAAGATCAAAATGCGAAAGGAAGCGATAATATCAAAATACGAAAGGAATATCAAAATACGAACGAAAGCCTAATGTCTACCCAATCCTCACAGGTCATAACCTAGGTTTTACAGGTCAACCTAGCTCTGATACCATAATTGTAACATCCCGCTCCGATAGAGAGATAAAGAGTTACGTTATGGTGTCATATCAGAATATATAAACGCAAGCGGAAGACTTTATTAAATAAATTATTGAGCCAAAATCAAAAATATCTTTCCAAAAGTATAAAAGCCCAAACATAAAGGGTCTAAATGTAAAACTTCAAAAGATAAAGGTCTTCCAATCATTATTCAAAAGGTAAAGGTTCTCTAGGGTAGGTCTTCTAACTCTTCCTACACACATCTCTCAATTCTCAACTTCCCGCTTAACACCTGCCGCAGGAAAAGAAAATGCGGCTGAGCTAACGCTCAGTGAGCAGATATAATAATAATAACGGTAATAAAACGAAGGAATAAATGAAACGGATCATGAGAAACTGCCAAACAAATGTCATACGA
>BQNB010203359.1:0-10768 GCA_026074375.1 Tanacetum coccineum | reverse complement strand
ATATATACATATACATATATATACATATACATATATATACATATACATATATATATACATATATATATATATATACATATACGTATCTATATATATGTATATTTAGGAACTGCTACCAGTGTCCTCCAATGTGTCAACGTGTGCTCCAGCCTCTAGGGCTTGGGTACGCATGATATGCTGAACAGCAAGATCATCTGCAGCCTGACGCTAATGCCCTGCAGTGAGCTTCAGACTTAGCCAAAGCCTGACGAGTCTCCATACCCTCTTGCTCGTAAGCAAGTCTCTCTCTCCTCAATACCTCAATCTCAGCTCTCACAGCTGCACGATCCTTCTGGGCATCGTGATGTCGTGTGCAAAACTCTGAACTCTCTCTAGTGCAAACATCTACCTGGTAAGTGATCCTCCTGTTGACCAACTCTAAGGCGGTCATCATCCTCCTCTCAGTATCTAGGAGTCTGGTCTCTATAGTGGGTCCTGGCTGTCTTGCAGCAGCAGCAGCAGAACTCTCTCCAATCTCACACCCAGGTCTGGGAGTAGTAAGTAGTAGTCTCTTCCGAGGCGGCGTGTCGGCCTCAGAAATATCAGCTCTGCGGCTAGTAGATGGTAGAGGTATAGGTAACAATGGTGGGGTCCCTGATGGGAGTAGTGAATGATAGGTGGATGGTGATGCAGCTCTCATCTGTCTCATGGCTGCTCTAGTATATGGGGGTCGGATACGTGGAGCTAAAAAGAATGGTGGTAGCGGAGGTGTAGGTGCCTCATCCTCAGCTGGCACTAAGTCCTCAGGATGCTCAGGCTCCGGAATGTATACCGGTATGTGGTTCTCAGGTACATACTCTAGAGAACGTGGTGCCTGCTCGAACAACTGTTGGGCAGCTTCCTCGTAAGGATCCTCAGATGGAATACTCCAAGATCGTGCCTCCGAGTGAACAGACGTATAGGTAATCGCGGAATCGGCTGACATGACTGCTGTGACCAGACTACTGTGACCAGCAGAAATGGCTTATATGAGTATATAATATAAGACTCTTATAGTAATATACATTTATATCATAACATGTATATCAAATATGAATGCATCTAGTTCAACCAACTAATGCAAAAATGTATGCACATATGTATGTCCCGTGTACAACCCCGTTGTATGAATTCGTTGTTTGAAAACGGTTATAGTCCAACAAAAACATTTGACCTGGTTCTCTATAACCTTGGCTCTTGATACCAATCTGTAACACCCCCAATTGTCGACTCGGGATAAGGTCCGTGGGCGTGATACTTCGAAAGATCAATAACACAAGATATATATAGAACGACCAAAAAGTCGTTTGAAAACGATACATTGGATTTAACAAAGTAATTGTTACATAAGCCCGAAGCTTAACTTGTTCACTTATTCAAAGTACAAAGATTTCTAGCCCATAGTTATACAAAATGTATTGCGACAAAATCTTTATTGCATGATATCCCAATCAAAACCACCAATGTATCTCTTGTACCTCTTGCTTACTGATCCCCTGAAAAACATTGCTTTAAAACGTCAACAATAATGTTGGTGAATTCATAGGTTTGATAAATCATATATTGTAGGACCACAAGATTTCCTAAGTGCGTATGAAAATGCAACAGATCAGACATTATATAAAATGTAATTACTTCGCTCTAAGCTCATGACACTGAAGCTTGACGTGGAATATACCAAATTAAATGGCTACATTGCCCGGGGGGGGGGGGGGAGGGGGGGGGGGGGGGGGGGGGGTGTGATGTTCTATCCCGCAACATCCTATATTCGACAGGGTATACATTCGTTTGTCCAGTGATAGCTAATCACCCGAACGGGGTTGTCAAACCTAATAGATCTATTAATAACATTCGCGCTCACAATCCCGCAATTGACAGTTCATGATAATGGGCTCATATATGGGTTATCGCTACTTAGGCAACACGTAATCATAACATAAAACTTAACCACTTGTGTCCAATTGTAAAGCATTGCATGTTTTTCACCCCAAAAACTTTGTAAAACAAAAGCATGTAAAACGTGGGGCTATGAACTCACCTTGAGTGAGTAATGCCAAGTATATCTCAAATAACGCGCCACACGAATCGATCAGATGCAACCTATTTAAATTAAGGTCGTATGAGTACCGAGTACTCAAATAAAAAACGTTGAATATAATCCTATAGTTTTTACATCGTACTATCGTTCGAGCTATCATAATTAAAGAGGTCATGACATGACGTACGAGTAGTTAGGACACTTTAAATCGTAAATCCAACAACTCGTCGATACGCCATCCGAAGAGGCCTCATTATGAAACTCCCTAGTAATATAGTACTTTGATAACCACATAATATTCTATATAGCTCAATCACCAACTAATGGTTTTGGTAAAATTGTGTTTAATAAGTTAAAACGTTTATAATTACCGTTTTAGCAAAACTGGCGTAACTTTCGCGTTTTAAACCCGATTCTCGCGTTTCTTGTGCCCATCTTTTCGTATAAGACGGGTTATCGAATTTGACATTTTCATAAATTTGTCCCTGAGAACAGTAACTTTTCTGTTCACATCATACAAGATTTCTATGTAATTCCCGTATTTGTTGTCGTAAAACCCGTAAATGTCGTATTTTATCGTTATAGCTCCGTTTTAGTGATTTCTTTCCGAGGACGTTCTCATTATTGAAAGTTCTATAATTTAATGAGGTTTACAAAAATATAACTTTCTGTCATGAATAGTAACTTTTATAAAAATAGTTTTATAAAAGTATTAATTGTCGTAAACTCGCGAAATTCATAACTCGTTCGTTATTAATTGAAAAATTGCGATTCTTATCATTTTGGAATCCTAAAAATGTTTTATAATTTATTATAAATATCACACTTGCTGTTTATAATTTTTGTTTATAAAAATTCCTTTACAACTCCGTTTATTAACGTATAACTCGTTTTAACGTAACTTTTTCGTTATTAATCCGTTTGACAAGTTTTTTATCTTTTCGGAATCATCGTGGATTGTATTATCTTATAAAAATATAAAATAAATAGGTAAATATTCTAATTTTGGACAGAATGTTTGGTTGAGCTTGTTGAATCCATTTTTAACCTTTTCTTTATACTTTACCACTTTTGTATTTTACCACAAGTCTTATATATCATATATGTTATATATCATTTATATATTAGAAATTATTTGTCCATAATAGTCCTCATATGTCCAAGTTACCAAGGTTAGCAAATCCATGATAACACTTAAAGACCATAACTTTACTTAAGTAACCTTAATTTACTAGTTTTGTCCATAATCATTTTTATACATAACCAAGTGTGTACAAGTGTATTTCTTCCAAGATAACTTTATTTATGTTCAAGTAACATTAATATGAGTCCATAATTAATCTTAACTTGTCTTATGTATTTCTTTAACTTAAAACATATTATGAAACTATGAAAACCCTAATTAACCCATAATCATGTTTACACCAAAACAACATGATACAATATTTTATCATCCTTTTTAACATGATATATGTAATAACACAACATATATAAAAGTAATCCATGTGATCATTTCAAGTAGAAATCTCATTTTCATGATAAAATCCTAAATGGTGATTTAAGCTATAAAGAATTAACATATGCATATAAATGAAAATTGTAAGAACATAAAGAGTTCAAATAGACCTTATGATGTGTGATGATGGTGACAAACAATTGCTAAACCCTTGTTTAGCCCTAAAATCCAAGCTTGCACAAAGAAACCCTAGCTTTCCTTAATAAAAACCCTAGCTTTCTTTCACTTGCTTAATACTTGGAAAAGGTTAGCCAATGCTTGGGATCACCTTAGAATATCTTAGAATGGATGTGTATAGGAGTGTATGGGTTGTAGAAAAATTGCTATGGATTTGGTTAAGTGCTTGCTTCTTGCCGTAGCATATAGAGAGGAAAAAGGGAAGAGTTTTTGATTTCTTGGTTAAGTGTTTATGCATGTGTGTTTATCTATCAAATGTATACATGTATATAAGGTGTAGGTCTAGTCAAGGGAACATGTTAAGGTCCTAGGGATGGGTCATGGTCTTAGGGATGGTCTTTAGTCAATTAGACAAGGTATGGTGTGGTATTAATGAAGTATGTTGTTCATTTGACCAAATGGAAGAGTTTTCTTATATCACTTTGTATAAATGGCCAAAATTTCGGCATACATAAGATATACATGATATATTTTGCAACTTTTATGTATTGGGTATAAAAGTGGGTATTTGTTGAAGCGTAGAAAAGTTTTTGTGGTTCCGGGAGTGCCTAAACGCAATTTATCGCGAAACGTATACACTTTACGTATCCGATAAAAATAAAATGAACAAAGTTAATAATTATTCTCAAAATAATTATATAACCCTTGCTTGATGTAAACATTTAATTGTTTAATGCCCGTTCACATTGAACGCTAATTTTTGGCGTACGCGATTTAACGTAACAATACTATTTCATGCAAATACGTACAATACAAAAAGGTACATTGTGGATTTATTGATGTCGTCAATGACTTGAAAACACAGGGTGTTATAAGGTAGATGTAATAAATATTATGAAATGAAAGCTGATGACCTTATCAAAATCTTAACCGGAGAATGTTGATATAGTAAAATGATAGTAAATAGCCACGTCACACAAGAGTTATGAGTTTGATTGAAGAGTTTGGAATTATTATATCACCGTTTGGGCCATCGTATGTTAGAAGCCATTCTATAAACGTTTGAGGAGCGAGGGCACTTTAAATCGTAAACCCAACCACTCAGTCAGAACGTAATATCAAGATGGAACATCTTAATATAAAGCTCCCCAGTATTGTGGTACAATATAGCTTCCGGATGATCGGTTTTAAGCGTTTTATTCAATATCTAGAAATGTTAAGCACGAGAAGCGTTAATTAAAGTTATGTCATATAATGTTTTGGATATGGTTTTATACTTTTTCAAAATGTTACATTTTAGACCCTGGGGTTTAGAAAATTGCAAACAAGCCCTTGGAGTTTGCATTTTTAGGACTTTGGTCCTTCAACTTTGAAAGATATACCAAGTAAACCTTGGAATTTGACAAGTGACATAAATGACCCCTGGAGTTATAACTTTGATAAAATGACACTTTTAGTCCTTTTAGTTATAAGTTTCTGAAGTTACGATATATACCCCTTGCATGAATTATAATTACAAAACATGTCCAAATTGCCATGCAAGCTTAGTTTAACATTTCAATAGACATTTATAAGTTATAATAAACTAAAATATGAAGTTTTAACGCAACACAAGTTTAAATAACGATTCGTTAAGCTAGGAAGTAAAATGGGTCAAATTAGGGTTTCAAAACGTAAACACGCTGGTTTTAAGTTCAAATTCCTTCATTAATCAATAAAGTGGTTATTTTAACATTATTTAAGAATGCTAGGATAGATTATAACAATACTTAACCATTATAACATTTAGTTTTAAGAAAAACGCAAAATTATGGTTTCGGGTGTACGGTTTTGGATCAAAATGGAAAATGAGTATGAATTGGGTTATGAAACTTAACAAGAGTTATAGGAACATATGAACAGATTAAGGTGAAGCTGCAGGTATGAATTTGATAGAACCTGGTTTTTGAGCTTCACATGAACCAAAATTGGTAGAAATGGGTCGTTTCGGTAGTATTTCCAAATTCCTATCATTTAACAATAAGTGGTAATTTTAACATATATTTAAGAATGCAAGGATAGATTATAACAATACTTATCCTTATAACATTTAGTTTTAAGAAAAACGCGAAATTAGGGTTTCGGGTGTACGGTTTTGGATCAAAATGGAAAATGAGCATGAATTGGGTTATGAAACTTAACAAGAGTTTATTTAGGATCATATGAACATTATAAGGGTGTAGTAGCAGGTATGAAGTTGATAGAACCTGGGTTTGAGCTTCAATGATCAAAAATGGTGGAAATGGGTCATTTCGGGTAGTATTTCCACTTGTACGCCTTGTATCTTCACTCCAAGGCTTCAATTCTTCAGGGCTTCGCTTCTTGAACTTCTTTAATGATCCTAGGATCATATGGGAGCAAAGGATTGCTGCCTTATGGGTTTGAGAAAGAAGAGATGTGGTGCAAATTGGAATGAAGGAGTTAGGGCCCTATTTATAGTGTTAGCAACCCTTAGAGGCCAAGGAACTTTGTAACCAGGTTATGACACATGGGGGTGAATATGGAGAGTCTAGGGGCTGATTAAGAAGCTATGGTCCCAAGGAGAAGCTTATAGAAGGTGAGTATTGTTGTGTAGTGGGTGGCCGCGGCTGAAGTAGCCAACAAGCCTATACATGTGGCTTATACAATTAAGACGCAATAAATGGGCATGAGCAGTTGGAAAGCGATTTCGTGATTCTAGAAGAGGTTCACATAAGAATTTTGTACTTGGAATGGTTTAAAATGTGTCAAATTTGATGGTGAAGGGGTTCGGGCTGTTTTGGGGTTTGACTAGGGATTCACAAGTTTTCAAGCTTTTATTTCATGTGTACTTGATTAAGGATAGTTAATATATGTAGCCAAGGTATAATATAGGAAGGATTAACAAAGATTAGCAATTGGTTTGGGTTAAAACGGATTAGAATTGAAGAAATGAGGTCACGGGTTTGATTAGGGCACGATTAGGGTTTTCTTGACTTTCTTGGTTTATATTTTGCATACTCTTGATTAAGAATGATGGAATACAGATCCCAGAGCTTACATAAAGTGTTATCAATGAAGTTTGATTATTGGTTCTAGTTAAAATGGTTTGAAATTAAAAGAATAAGCCATAGCTTGGAATTAGGGTTCATATAAGGCTTTTAGGGTTTGCTAGCTTTGTAATTCTCGTATATTGTTGAAGCAAGGATGGTTAATGATAAATAACGGGTTGTAAACTCATTTTATGGGTTTACAATGACTCTTGGTTGCTACATAGAATGAAGGTCTGAAAACATTAAATGGGTCAAAATCACAATTAGGGTACAATTAGGGTTTCCTGGATTTATTTCTTGTGTAATTGAAGTATAATGATGAAATGATGATGGAATGATGTTTGAAAATGATTGATAATGTTATAAATTAAGTTATTAAAACTTATTTGAGAGTTGGTTTAGGTTTACAATGGATAAAAATAAAGAAACGTGTCATGCTTTAGAATCTAGCTCGGTTTTAGGGTTTAGGGTTTTGAATTAGGGTTTTGAGTGTAAATATGTGTGTGAAGGCTTATGAATAGAATAATTAGGGTTTTTCATTGTCGAATGAGTAAATGTAAACTTGTACATAAGTGGTGATGAGAAATTGGAGGTAAAAAGCTATTTTAGAGATCATGCTTACTGACTTGTATATTGAGCTTTTAAGGACTTGTACATTTTCTTGGGATAGAAATGTATAATCATATGAGATGTTTTATGATGATTTGAACATATGCTTTTAGTACTTGTACATTTCACTTTAGGATATTAAACTTTCATGGAATTAGGTTTAGCGGTATATGAATAACGGTTAAAGCTCCGTTTATATATAAAGTTTGTGAAATGGTACATTATAGAAAAAAGTACTTTGTAATGAAGAAAGATGATATTGACTGACATGTTATTGATGTTTTGATGACATATATGAAAGGAAAAGGATTGCCCTATATAGGTTTCGTGAGCTTGTCTACTTTAGTTATGACATATTAAGATATATAAGTAATGTAATAAAGCGAAAAATTTCTCGTACAATTATGATCATAGTAAAATAAGTTTTGTATTTGATGAAAATCCTTGGGTTGTTATAGTCTCCACCCCTTAAAGAAATCTTGTCCCTAGATTTAATTGAAAGTTATAGTGGTATTGTTTAGAGATAGGTACTAGGTATGAATTTAGGTTAATCAAGGTCACAAGTTCACGTGTGTGATGCATTTATAATTATGTTGCGCACCATAATTATAATTACCTCCTTTCACACGTCTACTTATTTTCCAAGGCCACACCTCTTGATGATAGAAAATAGAATTTCTCCAGATCCTGATAGAACTTGGGTTTATGGAATACGTTGCGCCACTCAGATCGTAAGAAATTGTTATTCATTAACCTTTAAAAGTCAACATCAAATAAGAATGCAAACACAATCCTTTGTTAAAATCTTCATACCTATGTATTGAAAAACATTTGACATGCAAGATTCTTGTGTGAATGAACAAAGTCATTAATTATCCTCATAATAATCATATAACACTTGCTTGATGTAAACATTTAATCGTTTAATGCCCGTTTACATTGTATGATCATTTTCAGTTTACGCGATTTAACTTAACGTTTACGGTTTAAGAGCAAACGCGTAAAACCCTAACAATAAATTATGAATTTCATAATGTCATACAATGACCTAAAATAAGAGGTGTTATAGTTCATATGTTATATACTTAAGCCTACTTATTTATAATTAGTCACTTACAAAAAGAAGCGCCCAACTTCTTGTAATTGAGAATTTATAAACTCATAGTTTGGAGATTTAAAATTTCCTTATTCAAATGAAGAAGCGTCCTAATTCATTTCAATAAGATGATCCTAAATCGTCTTACCTAAGCATAGAATCATGATATGGTAATGTGTAGAAAATGATATAACCATAAATGGTTAGACAATATTGAGATGTTGATTGTACTGACGCCCATATAATCGAGGATGAAAATTTATGTTGCAAAGGTATGAGGAGAGTATTTAGAGTTTGAACATAATAGAATTAGTAGAATTTGACAAACGATGTCGAGTTTTGATATCATCAGATAACAAGATGTAACGAAATTATTACTTTTATTTCATGGATATACAAACTTTACATACAAACTTTATATATGAAAACGAGTTGATACTTATGTTACATGTCTCGAGATTTAGTTGAGAGATAAAGTGATGTTGGAAAATAGATTTGGATATTTAGCACGAATTTGATCTTCACGTTCCCGTGTAAATTCAGAGTTCCATCTTACTTTGACTATAGGGATGCATCTTTGTCTTAATTGCTTGACTTCTCGATCCATAATCTCCACTGATTCTTCCATATAGTTAAGTTTATCATCAAGCCAAATTTCTTTCTTTGGAATGATGAGGGATTCGTCACATAAGCTTTTCTTAGAAACGTGAGAAGTACCGTTGTCTGTTTTTGATGAGCACTGACTTTTGTAATGCCCTTTCTCTCCACAGGCATGACAAGTTACAGACACTGATAGCAGGTTGCTTCCCGTGGCTGGTCCTTTGCTTCTGCAGTTCCTGGTCAGATGACCCACCTTGTTGCAATTTCGACACTTGACAGTGCAAACTCCTGTGTGATGCAGGGTGCATCTTGTACACAAAGGGCGGTTTCCATGGTAATTTTTGGCAGGATAAGTCCTAATAGTTTCTTGTCTTCTATGCTGCTGTTGGTGGTAATCATTGTTATGGTTGTTTTTGTTGTGGTTATCTGGGTAGTTATTTTTGTTAATGTGATTGTTGGAGTGATTATTGTTGTTGTGTTTGGGATAGTTGTTGTTGGTGGTGGTGTTTCCTCTATCTTCAATCTTTCTTTTGTGATCGTTGATTCCTTTTCTTGCTACTGGAGTTCCACTTGTCCTGGTGTTTTTGTTAGTATTGTCAGTATTTACTAAGTTAGCAGCTTGTGCTTTTAAAGCAATAGCAACACTGTCAGCAACTAGTTGCCGGATGGCATCCTGAGTCATGGCTGGTGCTGCAGATGTTGATGTTCTCTTGGGAGGCATCTATCAACATATACAAGACAATACAGAATGAGAATCCATAGATTAAGGTATGAGAATAAAAAGACTTATGATCATTCTTTGATATTGCAGGATACAATAGAAAGTTTTAGAATTTAAGACTTTGAGAGATAGATAATGGAATGAGAAATCCAATTGGAGGCTTAGATATAAAGGTTTGAGAGAATCGAATGGTAAGAGAATCGTATTTCAGGATATAGGATAGATAATCTTGATAAACACAATAGTTATGGAATCACCGTTTGTATAAATAACTTGTCTATAAAATTTACATAGCAAAATTTGACAAGTGTCATTATTCATACATCTAATGGTGGGATTCTAGAAAATTGTAAATGATACAGATCTAATATGGTGGTTCTCCCTTGAGTTCTTGGATCTTGTTCAGAAGACTCTTGATGATGAATCTTGATATCTTCCATGATTATTCCCAGTGATGAACGTTAAATTCTTCGGGGACTGGTTTACTTCCCAATGGTCGCGATATGATCCATAATGAATTATCTAACTCTGCGAAGATAGACTCATTAAAGAGATAGTTTGGTGGTGAGGTAGTTGACCTAACCGGTGATGAAATCTCCTTGGGAGGAAAGAATTCTCGGGAATCAGACATCGATGGAGGTACAATAGATGGAAAAGCAATAATAACTTGGGATGGTGGAATGACATCATATGCTTGTATATACGGATCATCATGTAAAGGTGGGAATAATAGTATGTCCAATAGATACTTAGTGAAATCATCTGAAGAGTTAGGAGAAATGTTTCCTGGTAAGGCTGGGAAATAGTTTAGAATGTTCGTAGAGGAAAAAGTATTCTCATTATCGGAATCGGATGGGACGACAGTAGAATGAGGGGATGAAGACATCGTTCTGTTAACAACCCAGTCGTAAATAGAATAGGTTATTTATGTAATAGTATAATAGATATGTATCTTTACTTACTTGTTCCGGAATGTAGTGGCACGGAGGACTTTGATGGCTGA